>PVLC010002199.1:0-120074 GCA_004027655.1 Graphiurus murinus | reverse complement strand
GAGGAGGAGGAGGAGGAGGAAGAAGAAGAAGAAGAAGAAGAAGAAGAAGAAGAAGAAGAAGAAGAAGAAGAAAATGAAAGAGAAAGAAGGAAGGAAGGAAGGAAGGAAGGAAGGAAGGAAGGAAGGAAGGGAAGGGAAACTAGGGTTTCCAAGACCGTGCCTCTGTTCTCGACTCCCAGAGTCGTTTCTGCAGCTCTCACAGCTGCGTGCTTGTTCTGGCTCCCTCTGGGGCCAGCCCATCCCTGAAGCCACCAGCCTCAGCCTCACAGTCTTGCTTTAGTGGTGGAAGGCCCGTGGGGCTAAAAAGGAAGCTAAAAGGGAAGCTAAAAGGGAGAAATACTGAGAAAGAACCCCATTCTGTTGCTGATTCACAACTCCATCTGACTCTGAGGGCACTGCCCATTCCTCAGCCTCAGGAAGCTCCTGTGGTCTTGTTCTTCATGCGGGACAGTCATTGGCTGCCACCTCTGCTGTGTGTCTGACACTGTGTGGGGTCCAGCTCTGCCCACTCTACCGGGAGGCACAACCAGAGGAAGGGCCGTTCCCTTCGAATGTAGCCATCCCTTTTCTTTAGGCCGGCTGGCCCTGGGTGACGACTGTTCTTTTAGCTGATGGAAGTTGGGGCTAGTGTTTTATATTCGTTTCTTGCAGTGTCACTCGAGGTCTCTGTGTCTCCTAAGGGTGTGACATCTAGAGTCGTCCTCAGGGCTGTGGGTTGAATTGCACCTGCCAACACAAGACGCTCTGCTGAAATCTGACCCTTGGCGCCTACGAGTGCAGCTTCCTTGCAGAGACTTTGCAGATGGATGGGATCAACTGGATTAGGGCAGCAACTAAATGTAATAACTGATGTCGTTTTAAGAACAGGAGAGGACCCACGACACAGCTGCGCAGGGAGAAGGCTGTGCAGGGGCGGAGGCAGAGACTGGAGAGGCATCTGCGAGCCCAGGAACACCGAGGATGGCCGGAAGCCACCAGAAGCGGGGAGAACCTGTAGAGGGAGTGACCCTCCAGACACCTTGACTTTTAAGGATTTACAAAAAAGTAAAGAATTCCATGTGGTGGGTTGGGGGTGGGAGGGAACAGAGCCAATGTGGTGTGATTTCCCAGGTTGATGCCCTGGCCCTTTGGCCCGTGTCTAGCCCTTAGGAGTGAACAGCTGTGGGCAGACACAGAGGAGTCCCCAAGGCCACTGTATTGGGCCAAAGAGACAAAGCTTGAGTTGGAAAATAGGAGAAGCACCCTTGAGTATGCAGAGGCATGCAGCTGCATGTTTACACACCTGAGGACACACGCACATGTATCAACATGCACAAACGTGCACACGTGGACACACGCACTGGTGTGGTCACAGTTTTCTGCTATACCAGGGTGAGACACAGCCACCACAGGTAGCAGCTTCCCGTGCGAAGGCCCACATGGCTCCACCTGCCGCTGCTGCCGCTCACGGGGGAATCCTGTCTACTTGAATCCCTCCCTCTGCTGTGCCAGAATCTATTTTCATGGGAAAGTGCTTGTTTCCTCATTTGCGGGTCCTGACAGTTTGGGGTTTGCTGCCTCCGACCTCGCTCTCCCTCCGGTGATATCCTGCTGCCCGTCTCTGCTGACACGGGGGGGGGGGGATGTTTAGAATCGCCTCTGCTTTTGACAGTCGCTTGTTTTGTGGCTATAGACACTGGACTCCACAGAGAGCAGTTTTGAAGTCTCCGATTCTTGGTTCACAAACAAACCCAGGCAGAGCCCCTGCCTCTCCCAGCCAAGAGATGTGCTGCGCTGTCTGCCGGCAGGTGGCAGGCGGCCGTCCTGCTCATTTGCATAACAGATTCCAGGGACCTGCAGTGAGCGGCCACCAGGCCACCAATCGCCCTGTGCCTCCCTTTCTGCTACAGCTAGCTACCAGGGCCCAGGGGCTCTGGTTCAGAGCTGGGGTCATTGTATTGCTAGACCTGGCACATTTCTGTCTTTGCTCTGTCTGCATCGTTAGATTTTCTTTAGTTTGGTCCCTCTCTGCCAGCCCCTCTCCTCTTAGGTACCTGTGGTGACATGTCCAGTTGATGTTTGTCTACCGAGGCAGATGTGAATGGACCTCACCCGGGGGGTCGCTGCCCCAGCAGCTGTGAGCACTGCACAGTGAGATTTGTTCTTGCCGGAGGGAGCTGCTGCTGAGAATCTCCACACCTGCCTGGGCAGGGCAGCCCCAGCCAGAGCCTGTCTGGTGAAGGGACAGAAGGCCACTTCCCTTGAGACGAAAGGTTAGCGCTGGGATGTGCCCTACGCCCCAGAGCTCCCTGGACATCTTTCTAGACTTTCCCCAGGCCCAGATCCCTGCGGAGCTCCGCCCCTGCCCGCTTGGCTTCCCTCACTCCCCCTCTCCAGGAAGCTCTCCCTCAGAGCATCCCACCCCGAATCCTCTGAATATAGTACCTGTGCAGAACGAGTAGTCGTGTGTGTGTGTGTGTGTGTGTGTGTGTGTGTGTGTGTGTGTGTGTTTCACCCACTTGAGTAGTGTTCTACAAACTTGAACTCTCCCTGCATTCTCACTAAGCACTATCTGGGACCTTCCTTCCTTCCTTCCTTCCTTCCTTCCTTCCTTCCTTCCTTCCTTCCTTCCTTCCTCCCTCCCTTCCTTCTTTCCTCCCTCCCTCCCTTCCTCCTTCCTCTTTCTTTTTTGTGGTACTGGGGATTGAACCCAGGGACGTTCTACCTGTGAGCTACACCCCAGCCCTAGTTATTTTTTATTTTGAAACAGGGTCTTGCCAAGTTGCTGAGGGTCTTGCTAAGTTGTCGAGGCCAGTCTCGAATCTGCAATCCTCCCATCTCAGCCTCCCAAGCACTGGGATTACAGACCTGTGCCACCATTCCTGGCCACTCTGCATTGCCCTTGGCCCTCCGCATCCATGGATCCCGTTTCACACATCCACTCCTCCAGCGATAACAGATTGCCTCTGCGTGAGCACAGCCAAGACCTCAGTGGAGAGTGGACATCCTTGCGCAGGGGCCGGTGTGATAAATCCCTGGTGAGCAGCTAGAGTGGATCCTGAGTTGAGGACATAGAATACTCAGCTTCCTGGAGTACTACAGATGGCTCTCCTGGGGTGCTCTGCCTCACAGGACCAACAATGGTGCGCACCCTCACCACCAGCACCCCCAGTGTTCCCACCCCAATGCTGGACTTCCATTGTTGCTTTGTTTTTCTCTTCACTGCCAGTAACTTGATCTGTGCTTGTTGGATATCTCCCCTTTTGCAAACCACTTATTACTTTTTTCTTTAATAACTTAAAGAACTTCTTTGTTTATTCTAGGCATTAGTCCCTTGTTTTATACAGTGAAACTATCTTCTCTGAGTGGACCATCTGTCTCTTTTCCTTGTTTATGGCATCCTTCACCGTGCGGAAATCCTGAAGAGTTACCGCCTTATGTTCTCACTGCCGCACAGAGATCTCGATGAAATCGCTCACTTATATCTCACCCGGCTCTTATCTCAGTCCCTCAGCCGAGTCTACAGGGGGCTCTGCTAAAGTACAGGGTCACACCTCCTTTCTTACAGACCTGTAAGACCCGCCATCTGTGCCCCGGTCCTCTCTTCCGGCAGCTCCAGTTCTTGTTTGGAGTATTCCAGACTCGCCTGCACAGGGAACCCCGTTGGGCCATTCCCCTGAACCCTAGAGGTGCCTCCACTCACTCAGCTGCACAGACAACACACCACCACACCACCACGTAGACAACGGGAGTGCAATTCCTCCTCGGCACCTCCTGAGGGGAGCCTCCAACCTTACAGTCTCAGAAGGTCCCCAGCCATGCACGCCACTCCTACAGCAAGCAAACGACACTGGAGCCAGTGCCCAGAGGCACGGAGCTCTGTATTCTACACGACCTGTATTCTACGGGCTGAGATGGAAGGTTATTTATTTGTTTGTTTATTTATTTCTTTGTTATTGTTTTTTTGGTACTGGGGATTAAACCCAGGGGCTTTCTACCTCTGAGCTACACCCCCAGACCTATTTTTTCATTTTTAAAAATTTGAAACAGGGTCATGCCAGGTTGCTGAGGGTCTCACTAAGTTGCTGAGGCTGATCATGAACCTGCAATCCTACTGTCTCAGCCTTCTAAGTACTGGGATTACAGGAGAGGAAGGCTTATTTAGTGGGGCCTTTGGAGACTCCTAGGGGGGCTCACACCGAGGAGTGGGTGCCCTGTTAGACTGGCAGTCCTCCGAGGACAGAGCATTGGATAGGGGACCTTGGTTTCCCAGAGGAAGGACTGAGGGACCCACAGAGTGTACTCTCAGGGCAGTGGACACAGATCCTGGACTGGCATTGTCACCAGGGCTGACAGTTCTCAGCCTGGACAGTGGCTGGGACCCAGGAGCCACAAGCTCTTTCTTGAAGAGCCAGATGGTAAGTGCTTTGGTTTTGCTGGTCACCTAGTCCCCGTTAAAACTCCTCTACTCTGCCACTGTAGCATAAAAGCAGCCATAGCATTATGGGAATGGGTGGTGGGCCATGTCCCAATAAAACTTTATTTATAAACCAGATGTGGTATGTGGGTTATTGTTGGCCAACCCCTGACCTTTGCGATGGATATGCCCAGAGTGGGGACAGGAGCTCCTTCCTTCCTTCCTTCCTTCCTTCCTTCCTTCCTTCCTTCCTTCCTTCCTTCCTTCCTTCCTTCCTTCCTATTTGCCTTCCTTCCTCCCTCCCCCTCCCTCCCTCCCTCCGTCCTTCCTTCCTTCCTTCTATACCTACTTGGATTTACTTGAATAAGTCTAAAATCTCAAAAACTAGATGTAGCAGGGCTCTGATATTGATGATGGAACCCTGCTCCATGGGAGGGGATGTGGGCAGCTCCCAGGATGGGAATGGTTTTGACTTAAAGCTGCCCGGATCCGCAGTCCAGGGGCTGGCTCTGCTGTTACCAGCTCCAGTAAGGAGGAACACCCTGGTATTATCTACAGAGCCTTAGATGGATACCTTCATGAGTCAGTGGTGGCACTCTACCAGAGCAGAGGGTTGGTCACTTGAGGCCTGGAGGACAAACTCCTCTGGCCCACTCCTGATTTTGGGAATAAAGTTTTATGGGAACACAGCTATTTCAGTCCATCCGTGCTGCTCTAACAATAAACTCGAGATGGGTAATTTATGAAAGCAGAAACCCCCTGACCCCAGTTATGAAGTCCGAGAGGAAGGTGGCAGCATTTGGTGTCTGCCCAGGTTCTTCATGCTGCCTCTTCCCAGGCAGCAGGTGAGAGGGGCAAACACTGCACCCTCACGTGGCATTTCCCGGGGAAGAGCACACCAGCTGACCACTGCTGCAGCCTTTTTCTAAGGGCCTCCCTTGCCTCTGGCTGCTTCTGCACGGCGGTGGCAGGGTGGAGCAGTGCCATACAGCGTGCCTCTCAAAGCCTACAGTTTTTGCCATCCAGCCATTTATAGAGACACTTAATAATCCCTGCCTGAGAGCCCTGGGGAAGGAAGGGTTGCAGCTGCTTCCTCCTTCTTGCAGCATGGCATTCTTAGACTTAGCTATGGCTGAAACCCCAAAGTGGCTTATACGGACACTATGCTTTGTCCTCGGTGCTGGCCCTGCCTGTGGCGGGTGCCACCTTCTGTGTTTCTGCTAAGCTGCTGCAGCTGCGGGCGCTCTGGGCCGCGGAGCTGTGGGGCGGCAGCCCCGAGTGTGGCCAGGTAGGGAGGGGCGAGTATTCTGCTTATCACCCTCACCCTCGGCTCTTACCTTCTTTTACCCAGTAACTGAGGCAACGGCCTTGGTGGAGGCACATGTGTCAGTTAGGATTCGATGCTACTGACAATAACAGGAAACCCAAACGACAATGATGTCAGCAAGATGGAGGATTAAAAAAAAAAAGACTTGTAGTGATATGGAGACTCCATAATCATTAGAGATTCAGGCTCTTTCTGCTTCTTCTATCTCTTTCCCTCCCATCCTTTCCGTGTGTTTTCCTTTCTAAAGTTTGCTGCCCGGTAGCACAATGGTTGCTGGAGGTCAGTAATTCCATGTATGTTCCAGGCAGCAGAAAGGAGGCACCAGAGCAGCGGCCATAAGCAGAGCCAGTTCTGTTTAAAGGACTTTCTCAGAAGCCCCATCTGCAACTTCTGCTTTATCTTGTTATAGATGGAATTGTTTGTTTGTTTATTTATTTACTTATTTATTTATTGTGGTACTGGGGATTGAACCTAGGGATGTTCTACCTCTGAGCTACACCCCTAACCCTATTTTGTTAATTCTTTATTTTGAAACAAGGTCTCACGAAGTTGCAGAGGGCCTCACTAAGTAGCTGAGGCTGGCTGTGAAACTGTGATCCTCCTGGCTCAGCCTCCTAAGTACTGGGATCACAAGCATGCGCCACCGCACCTGACTTTGAATTGTGTTTCCCTGAAAAAGCTCCATGGACATACTAAGCCCCCTCACCCCCCATCCTGCATCTCAGAATGTGACCTTATTTGGAAGCACAGAGATATTTTGGAGTTGACATTTACATCACTGCTGATGTAATTAGTGAAGATGATATCATAGCCAGCCAGGGTGAGTTCCTAAACTACTAGGGCTGGCATCCTTATAAGAAGGTGGCCATGTGAAGACAGAGACACACAAAAAAGAACTTGACAAGGGAGGTGAGATTGGCCCAAGGCAGCGGCAAGCCAGGGAAAGCTGGAGATTGCTGGCAACCGGCAGAGGCTGGAAGAGGCCTCTAAGGACCCTGTGCAGGTTTCACAGGGAGCTTGCTCTGCCAGTGCCTTGACCTTGGACTTCCAGCCGGCAGAACTGGGAGGCAATGACATTCTGCTGTTTTAAACCCCTGAATTGCTATGGGGCCTTGCGAATCAATGCATATCTCAGTGGCCACCTGCATCTGAAAGGGAGACTGAGAAATGTCCTATTTGTCCATCTGTCTCTACTGTAAGGAAGACAGAGGAAAGTGCAGCCTCTGCTGCCGACACTCATGTGACACCTCAGTGGTTCCCTCGAATCTCGCCAGGGCTTCTCTGGTGCACCTGACCTTGAGAGATGACCAGGGGAGGTATATTTTACCATGGTGTCTTTCCCTTTAGGACAGAGTCTATTCTTGTCCTCTCCCAATTCATGAATTCTAGGTTCATTTCCAGGCCTTCCTGATGGCTACCCAGTCTCCTGAAATAGAAGAAGCGCACCCTAAAATTCTCACGGTCCATGTTCATATCCTTCGAATGACGCACAGTCATCAGGTGGGAGACACCTTCCCAGTGCCAATGGTATGTACAGGTGACTTGAACCACTGACTTCACTCCTACACTCCTGTTTTTTTCTTTAGAGCACATAGTTTTATATGTCTCAAATCTTGGAAGAGCTCCCAAATGTCTCTGTGCTCTGTACTCCCATGTTACAATGGTAAGGTAAGCAGGGCATCTGAAGTCATGGGGAGGGACCCTCCTGCAGTCCTCTGGACTGAAGTGGACAGTGATGTGTGATGATGTCCACCCATTGACATGATGGGACTGATTACGATGACTAGTCCAGGTAGGCATTAGTTTTTGTCCTCTTTATGAATTCAAGGTGCGGTTGCAGGTGGAGTTGATTTCCTGTGTTAGAGTAAGATTCATGTGACACCTGCCAAGGAGCATCGACAGGTGCTGGGCTGCCCTTCCCTGCTCAGGTTCCGTGGAGCATTTTGTTCTCCTAGATTCAACTTGGAACAGTGGCGATTTTGTGCCAGCAGGACACTCCAAATGGTTAGGAATCTGTGGCCTTTTTGATGGATTTCTTAATGCAATTAAGGTTTTCTTTTACCCAACTAAATCATAAACTCTGCTAATCTCCAGGATATTTACATGTCCTAGTCAGTTCAGGTGACTATAGCAAAAGAACCATGGGCAAGGTAGCTTATATACAATAGAAATTTAAGCCAGGCATGGTGATGCATGCCCATAGACCCAGTACTTGGGAGGCTGAGACAAGAAGATTGCAGGTTCAAGGCCAGCCTCAGCAACTTAGTGAGATGCTGTTTCAAAATAAAAAATATGATAGGGCCAGGGTATAGCTCAAAGGTAAAATGCCCCCAGAGTTCAATCCCCAGTACCAATAAGTAGATGAATAAATGAAAAACAAATAAACATTAGAAATTTATTTCACACCATTCTGGAGACTGGGAAGTTAAAGATGAAGGAGCTGGTGGAATTGGTGTCTGGTGAGGGCTGCTTCCCAGTTTATAGATGGTACCGTCTCTCTGGGTCCCATGCGTTCCACATGGTGGAGCAGCTCAGGGGTCTCTCTCAGGCCTTGTTAGAGTTTGGTCCAGAATGTCCCCCTAGTTCTCATGTAGACAAGGCAGCCATGTTAGAGGTGGGGCTTGGTTGCTGACGAGGGCCCCTTGGGGGCGTGGCCTTGGGGGTTATATATAGTTCCTCCTCCCCTGCTTTCTTTTTTGCTTCCAGCTTCTGTGATGTGAGACACAGTCATTGTCCTCTTCTCTCTCTCTCTCTCTCTCTCTCTCTCTCTCTCTCTCTCTCTCTCCCTCCCTCCCTCCCTTCCTCCTCCCTATGCAGTGCCCTGAGGTCCGCAGACTTCACCTGGCCTAACATGGACTGAACCCCTGAAATCTCCAGAACTGTGAGCAAATAAATCTCCCTTCCTCTAAGTTGTAGTGGATCCCAGAGGTGAGATTGCTCTTGGAAACAGCCCTCCTTTCCAAGGGCACTGATCCCATTCGTGAGGGCTCCTAGTCACCTCCAAGCCTCACCTGCTAATACCATCACCTCCACCATGTGGGTTTCAACATATGGGGTTTTGGAGGACACAGATGTTTAAACCAAAGTGTGACACCTACCTTTACTCTGAATGCATTAAGGCTGGTAAAGATCATTTTCTTTTCAAAGCTACCTTGATTTTTTTACTTTTTTGGGCTATTGCAAACTGACTTGAGAGTCATTCCCCTCCCAAGGTCATCTTAGTAAAGAGAATAAATTTACACATGTGACAGCCCAGGCTGCTGGTTGTGCTTGGTGGTACTGAGCATGGGAGAAGGGAGGAGCCCAGGTTTTATTAAGGTGGTTCCTTTGCAAAACCACCAGAGGGTGCTGCTGAGATGCAGACTTGGATCCTGGGCCTGCTGCATTGGGGATGATGGGGAAAGCTGCTTTTTAATGAGCATGCCAGGTGCAGTTTGAGTAGAACTGGATTAAAATGTATTATCGCCTGTGCTCCAGGTGTTTTCATGTGTTATCTCATTTAATTCCAAAACCACCCTGTGTGGGAGGTATTTCTAACCTTGTTTTATAGATCTGGGAACTCAGGTTTTTGCTTATGAGTGATCTCAAATCCTGGGTGCTTGTAAGAGGTAAAACAACTTTTCAAGTTTATTTTGGTCTATCCGCAAAACCCTTGGCTTTAAGAATAAAACCTACAGGAGAGCAGGGAAGGATAGAAGAAGCTGTTAGCTCTCAGGCAAGAAGGAATTTCAGTGTATGACTGGATGCTAGGGATAGCTTTGTGTCTCTCAGATGAAAAACCAAGGACCTGCCTAGCATTTGTGGCCAGTATTAGTCACAAGTGGCTCAGTCAGCTGCTGTAACAAACACTCCCAGGACCTAAATGGCTTGAACTGATGCAGGTTTATTCTCTGTTTGTGCCACCTGTCCATTGAGGGCTTGTTGGGAAGGTCTGTCTGCTCATTCTAATCATTCAGGGGACTTCCAATGCAATGCTGCTGCTCTGAAAATTTGGAAGTTGCTATGAGCAGGAGTGAAAGAAATCTCAGGCAGGCCTTGAACTGGTGGCCACATGCTGCTGTCTGGAGTTGATGGTGTCACTTCTGCTTGGAATGTATCCATCAGGACTAGTCCCAGGGTTCTACCCACATCCAAGAGGGAATCAGAGACACTCTCTCGATCCCCATTCTCACTGCTATGAATCAAATGATCTGATCACACAACTTAGAGCGAGGAAGATTTATTTGCTTATAGTGTTTGGAGATTTTGGATTCAGCCTCTATGTCTGTGGATCTCAGGGCATGAGAACCAGCAAGCAAGAGGATTCAAAACCAAAAGCATAGTCCTTAAGGCCAAGTCTCCAGGGACTCACTTTCTCCAGCCCCGCCCCACCTGCCAAGGTGACCACCTAGTAAATATACTACAATGGATTTACCCACAGGTGAGATTACAACCCTCATGACTTGATTATAATAACTCTGAACATTAATATATAAGCTTTTTAGGGAACATTCTATATCTAACTGTATATTAACTCTGAACATTAATACATAAGCTCTTCAGAACATTCTATATCTAACTGTAATAGGCACAATCCTATCAGGTTCTGAGAAATACTAGTGAGGGCTTATGGCTACTTCAGAGTCCCTGTCAGGACTGAGGCATTAACATTTTGCCATTTTATCCATCATGAGTTCTTTTGTTCACATTCATTTTGATTTTGAAAAAAAAAAAAAAAACCAACAACAATTGCCTTAAGACATTATTTATCTTGATTATTGAGCTTTTTGGCACTCCCATAAATTTTGCACCCAATTACTGCTCTTGTTACAAATAAAGGGAGGATAGAAAAAAAATGCCAGTTTTGACTGAACTTTTACTTTTATGTTAGAGTACTGGAGAAAAGCAATACTTAAGAGAGAGGCAAGGAGCTAGGTGCGATGGCACGTACCTGTAATCCTAGTACCTGGGAGGCTGAGACAGAAAGATTGTAGGTTCAAGACCAGTCTCAACAATTTAGTGAGACTCTCAGCAACTAGTGAGAATCTCTTGCAAAACAAAAGGGTGTGGGGGGGGTGTAGCTTGGAGGTAGAACATCCTTGGGTTTAATCCTGAGTACAACAGAGAAACAAACAAACAAAAAAAAAAAAAAAAAGAAAAAATGGGGGGGGCAAGGGTACAGTTGACATCTACATATATATTGGCAGAAAAAGAAAATAGTAAGAAACATACTACAATAGAAAAGGAAGACAAGGGGAAGGCCCGTGTGAGATGGGGATCCCGAGGTGCGTGCTGCTCAGAATCTCTGTTTTGTCAGCACATCATCTAGTGGGCAGTGTCCCAGGTGACCTCCTGAGTACATCATGAAGACAATTAAAACCCGTATCCCAGAGCCACGGAATTCCCAGTGATTGGATGAAGGTTAATCAGTGTGAATTGAACGAAACAGCTCGTTCCAGTAACATCGATTGAAATCCTGATGAAGGAAACTGGAGATTTTGGCTGCCAGGCTTGGCTTCTTTTCTTAGGAAAATCTTGTGTATGACTTTTCTTTTCTGTTCTTTTTTTAAGCATTACTGGAATCCCGTGGAAGCTTCTGTGAGATACCAAAGACATTGATTTTGATAAAGACCTGGGATATATTCTACTTATCAAACCATAAAATATGTAGCGATTTAACTTATTTTAATAGTGGGTCTGATTTTTCTTTTAACCTGTTGTCTCCTAAATATGTACTTCTGTGGGTTTCATGTGGGGGTGAATCTATAAAATTGACCTAGATTCTGTCTCAGCAGGAGAATTGATCTCCTCTTCTTTTCCTTTTTCCTTTTGGTCTGTGTGCCTTGTAAAACACATCTGTGGACTCGCTTGATAAAGTTGAAAAGAGAACTTCTTCAAAGATCCGAATTATTTGCTCAGTGTGTCTCTACTTTGAACATCAGTGAAATGCCCGTCCCAAGGCAGGGTGAGAGTGTAGCAGTCTTCTTGGCCATAATATTGCTTTCATCTCTGCTGTCTTATCTTCTTTTGTGAGTTCCAACATCCGTGGAGCGCACCCACAATGGAGATGATCACCACCTAATCATCTTTGAAAACGAGGAAACCTTGGAGTCTTGAGAAACTCATTTTCTCAAGCTCACGATGCACAATGTGCTATTTCCTGAGTGCTGTTTATTATTTGAAATCAAGTTTTCTTGAGAATCATTTGTTCACAGGGTTCCTTCCCTCCTGTATGTTCAGAAGAGCCACTTGGCAAACAATGAACACACTCTGGGGCTGGGAGTCGTTTAGCTCTACATTAGCAATTCACAGCTAGCGGGCCTCCTTCCCCCATTGCCTCCCTGTGGATAATTACAGTCTTGGAGAGGTCCATTAACATCTGTGTCCTGGGTTCCAACTTATTAACAGGGAGCCCAGCTGGCTCTTGGGAAAAGAGTGATTAAAATGATAATAGCAAGACAGGAGTGGTGCACGCCTGTAATACCAGTACTTGGGAGGCTGAGACAGGAGGATTGTAAGTTCGAGGCCAGTTTCAGCAACTTAGACCCTCAGCAGCCTAGTGAGAGCCTTTTTCAAAATAAAAAATAAAAAAGGGCTGGGGATGTAGCTCAGAGGGATGTACATAGCCCTTGGGTTCAATTCTAGTACAAAAAAATGATAATGGCAAATACTATTTTTAGCAGGATGTTCTAGGTGAAGGAAGGAGAGGTTTTGCACATGGGTTACCTACCAGCAATCAAAGAATGTGTCACTGACTGGGCTGGAGATGTAGCTCTGTGGTTGAGTGCTTGCCTAGTGTATGTAAGGCCCTGGGTTCAATCCCCAGTATAGGAGGAAAAAAAAAAACCAAAACACCTTGACAGGGTTTTGGGGGATGAGTAGGAGTTTGACAGGTTGACAGGGGAGTGATGTGGGGGAGGAGAACAAAGGCCCTTCGAGGTCAGTGGAGCCTGGGATTCACCTGATACCCACCTGCACCTTGCCTGGCCCCGCCCACCTCTGGGTCCTCTAGGGAGCACCTCTGGGAGAACTCAGCCTCAGCCCCACACAGCACCACAGGAACTCTTGGACTGGCCTCAGGAGCGGAGTGTTCAGAAACCGTGAGTGTAAGATCAAGTGAGTTTGGATGGCAGGTGAAAGTACTCTGCAAAGCACCTCACTCTCTATGTTAGCAGTTATGGTACTCTCAACTTATAGCTGTCCTTCAAGATGGGGCTGTGAGAGCTCTCCATCAGCCCCAGATATCCCATTCCCTGCAGCACCTTCCCGAGTCCTCTGCAGGTGCAGCAGGGAACCACTGCTCACATCTGCGTGACAACGCTAGCCCTCTCCTCTCTTTGATTTGAGGCTTCCGTTGGGTCTAGTGGAGCTCTCCTGGGCTTCACATCTTAGGACTTAGTGTCACAGAGCTATTTGTTTTATAAACCTCTCTCCTTAAACCCAACGAAACAATTTCTTTTTCTTTTTCTTTTTTTTTTTTTTGCAGTACTAGGGAATAAACCCAGGGGCATTCTACCTCGGGCTATGCCCCCAGTCCTATTTTTTATTCTTTATTTTGAAACAGGGTCTCACTAAGTTGTGGAGAGCCTCACTAAGTAGCTGAGGCTGGCCTCGAACCCAGATCCTCTTGTCTCAGCCTCTCAAATACTGGGATTACAAGCATGCGCCACCACGCCTGGCTTCGAAACACAAGTTCTTCAAGTAGTTTTCTCCATCTTGTCAATACAAAAAAAAAAAAAAAAATTCACCATCAACAAAATGATGATCCAGAAACTTCTCTGACAGTTATTTTTCAGCACTGCCCCAGAGAGCAGGCAGGTGGCCCAGGGATTTAGAGCTCCCTGCTGGCTCTGGACCCCCTGACCAGGTAGGTGACATTAGGGCTGGGGTGGGGCGGGTGCCACTGGCTGGATTTCAGGCTCTCATTGCTGCAGTCCACTTGCCCCACTCAACAGCCACACCAGACAGGTCTGCGATCATTTGACAGCCCTTGTGTAGAGATGCGTAGCCCACGGGAAAGCCCACAGCAGAAGGATGCTCCTGCGTTCAGTTAATTTGGAGAAATCATCCATAGAATCAGTGATGTATTTTAGGGGAAGGTAGTAGAACCTTAGACCATTTAAAAATTATCCAAGATTTTAAATAGCAATTACCCATTACCCTAAAGTTTTCCCTTTCCTTTTCCTTCCTTCCTTCTTTCCTTCCTTCCCCTTCCTTCCTTCCTTCTCTCTACCTTGAACTTGGCTATAGCTTTATGCTTTGTATGAGATTCAGTGTGGATTCAGAAGTAAACTTTTACAAATTATATAAAGGTGGGTCTAGGGGAGGGAGAATCAATGAAGAATCACTTCCATTGAGATTACTTACATATGTGAAATTACCAATATCAATCTCATTAGCATGCTTGGGGGAGGGGAGGGAGTGGGGAGGGAGCTGGAGCAGCTCGCCAAATACTGTGGGCATGTGTGTGTGTCCCTTTCACTTGGATCCACATTCTGATGTGTGACTACAATGCACCAATCAAGGTATATTTAAAAAGTCTAATGAAGGCAAGCGTGGTCTGTTTGTTTGGTTTGGTTTTTTGGTATTGGATATTGAACCCAGGGGGCATCCTACGTCCAAGCTACAAACCCAGCTCTTTTTATTTTTTCGGGTTTTTTTTTTTTTTTTTTTTTGCGGTACTGGGGATTGAACTCAGGGGCGTTCTACCTCCGAGCTATACCCCTAGCCCTATTTTTTATTCTTTATTTTGAAACCGAGTCTCACTAAGTTGCGGAGTGCTTCACTAAGCAGCTGAGGCTCGCCGCGAACCCGGATCCTCTGGTCTCAGCCTCCCGAATGCTGGGATTACAAGCGTGCGCCACCACGCCCGGCTTATTTTTTCGTTTTGAAACAGGGTCTCACTAGGTTGCCGAGGTTGGTCTTAAACCTGTGACCCTCCTGTCTCAGCCTCCCAAGTGCTGGGATTACAGGCATGGGTTGAGGTAAGAGTGTCAAAGGCTCATGGTTTCAAGACACAGAGCCAGCCCTGGCCTTCAGTAGCAAGCTCCCTGACTTGTAGCCAATTTGATCCTGTGAGTGTGTTTTCTCAGATGCAATGGACATAATTACACCTCTCATGCTGAGTAGCAGAAAGGAAAGAGCATGCCCTAGCAGAGAAAGCAGCACATCATAAGAGCTTAACAAGGGTAGGCATCGCGATGATGAGTTTTAGGTGAACTTGGGTAAACAAAGACCTGTTAGATCTGGGAACCGCAAAGGAAAGGCAAAGCTTTTGGGGGAAGTGGGATTTTTAAAAAATGTAGCTAGTTTTGGAAGAGTCCTGGAAATGGCAAAACTGCATGTGTGTGTGGGTTGAGGGGGAGGAGATCGACAAGAGCTTCAGGGGTGTGGAGGAAATCCCTCTTCCTAGACCAGAGAATTCCCCTTAGCAATGTCCCGCCAACGTGGACCCGAAGTCAGGAACTCTGGTAACTATTTTAATCTCAAACACAGCTCTCTACCCAAATCAGTTCCTTCTTCTCTCTCCTTCCCTTCCCCCTCCTCCCTCTTCTTCTTAGTATAGCATCTAGTTTCAGAAACTATTTTACAAGAGGTCTTGATGTCAGCACTACAGTCAAGAAGTGCTCACTGGAGCGTATTAAGCGGGCAGTTTGTGCGAGGCCGGACCCTGGGTTTTGTGTCTTCTTTTCCTGACCCCATTTCTGCAGTCAGAGATGGGTCTCTGAACAGATTCTTTTATGTGGCCCTGTTGGGAGATACAGGGCGAGTCTGGCTTTGGGGGCAGGAGGCAGGAACAATAAAGACCCAGGAGTACGGAGGGCTGTCCAGGACCTTTATTCCTTGTAAGATGTGCCGACAGTTTTGGAAGCTGTGTTGAAATTAAAACTCTTGCACAAACATTGGTAGCACCTGCACTTTTCATTCTTCCTGGTGGATGTTATGAGAGAATTATCAGTGGAGCGAATTCTTGGCAAATTTCTCCCTTGTTCATCCCATTTTATGCACACCTTGTTTCTCTGTCCAACAAAACCAGCCTTTCTGGAAGAGCATGCTTTGGAAAGTCACATGTCTTCATATGATAGGGAGAAATTTCTAAATGCCAAAAGATTGTGTGTATGTGTGGTGTGTGTGTGTGTGTGTGTGTGTGTGTGTATGTGCATGTGTGAGAGAGAGAGAAAGAGAGAGAGAGAATAAATTCATCACTAAGAAAAAGTAAAAATCCATCTCTAGAAGGTGGCTTTTTAAGCTTCTTTATTTCTTAGATTCAATTTTTCAAAGCAGAGGTCAAAACAGATACTTTAAAAGGAAGATTTTGCAAGTGAAGTTGAGAAATCCTGGAATATTTACACATCTCCTTCATTGCACCTGAAAAAAGTTTTGAAGAAATGTATGGGGTACTGCATCTCTGTATAATTTTCTGTTAGAGCAAAAGATCAATTAGGATTAGTATCACCAATTGGATAATTTTGAGTCCTGAGAATGATCTACTTATCAAGTTAAGAGCAATGTCAGGAACGTACGACAGCTTAATTCATACATATTTGAAATTTTTGCCACTTTTCTTAATGTTTAGCAAGAATGATAATAAAATGAGATCTGAACATGAACACAGAGGTGATTTTAGTTGATATTAAATATCAGCCTCATGCATGGTGGCGCACGCTTGTAATCCCAGCATTCGGGAGGCTGAGTCCGGAGGATCCGGATTCGAGGCCAGCTTCAGCTACCTAGTGAGGCACTCCACAACCTAGTGAGACCTGGTTTCAAAATAAAGAATAAAAAATAGGACTGGGGGTGTAGCTCGGAGGTAGAATGCCCCTGAGTTCAATCCCTAGTACCACAAAAAAAAAAAAAAAAGCAGCCTCATGAAGACCCACACTGATGGATGATCTGGCCCGTCCCTGACACTGGCCAAAGTCTGAACTTGAGTCGTAGTGGGGAACATGTTGATATATGAACTTGCATTGCATTGTTTCCCAAGAACAGAAACTATTCAGCAGCAGAATTCAATCTCTGAATTCCAGAACTTTCTATCCCGAGTGGAGTAAATGCTAATGGGGGAGGTGAGGGGCCATACAAAGAAAATCTCTATCATAAAAAAGGGAGCAGAAGCTGGGCATGGTGGTGCACACTTGTAATCCCAGTACTTGGGAGACTGAGACAGGAGGTTGCAGGTTTGCAGTCAGCCTCAGCTACTTAGTGAGGCCCTCTACAACTTAGGGAGACCCTGTTTCAAAATAAAGAATAAAAAATTGGGCTGGGGGTGTAGTTTGGAGGTAGAATGCTCCTGGGTTCAATCCCCAGTATTGTAAAACAAACAAACAAACAAACAAACAAACAAAAAAACAAACAAAAAGCAAACACATAGAAACCTCAGGGAGCAGGTGTGATCCCACAGTGGTCAGACCTGGTGAGTGTGGTGTGTACGGGTTGTACCTGGGGCCGCTGCTGGCTTTCTCTGTGTGGCAAAGCAATATATTCAGGGGTAAGGGGATAAGGGGACTTCTTTTTTTTTTTTCTTTTCACTGTTTGAAAATCTTATGTGTTTGTTTCCGATGAATGCTACAAACAATTACCACAAACTTGATGGCCTAAGATAATGTGATTTTTTTTTTTTTTTTGTACTGTGGATTGAACCCAGGTGCATTCTGCCTGGCTTTTAGAGTATTGTCTTTTAAACTAAAAGCAACAACAACAAGAACCCCAAAAGCCCTGTGTGTTGTGAGTAGCGAGTGGGCCCCTCATCCCTGACAGTCCTCTGTGGCCAGGGACTGTCCTGGTTTTAACACTGAAAGCCTCACCCCACAGGGCCTCCTCAGGCCCACACAAGCCAGACAGCTGGTCTCCCGACTCCAGACCCAGAAGCTTCCCAGAGCTGAGCACAGTTCTCTATTTCTTGTGTATCCCGCTGGAAAGGGTCCACCATGCACCATTCAGTTTTTAACACAAATAGAAAATGCTGTACCTGTTCTATACTTGAACTCTTCGGCTATGTTACCTTAGCACTTTTTCCTCCTTAACATATTACCTTGTGTCTCACTTTCCAAAGCTATTGTTTGGTAACTGTTGGACGGATATATCATGATCCATTTAAACATTCATTTTTAAAAACATGAATATGTAAATTGTTTTTAGGATTTTACTTTTCACTACAATGCAGTTTATATCATTGTATGTGTATCTCTTTCTCTATACACTATATATCAGTAGTTTGTTTATTGGTGAATTGCGTTCTGTTGTAGAAATAGACTATAATTAAGTTTTTTTTCTCCTGTAGAAATTCCACTGTTTCCAGTTTGGAGCCATTATGAATAAAGCTGCTATGATCATTTGAGTCTAAATCTTTGTGTGAACATATGTTTTCATTTCTCTTGGGTAAATACTTGGCGTAAAATTGCTGGTTCATGAGATTTGTGTATGGTCAACTTCAGAAGAGCCTGGCAAATCACTTTAAAAGTGTTGGTATAAATTTACCTGCCAGCACTGTTAGAGAGAGAGGGAGGGAGAGAGAGAAAGAGAGAGAGAGAGAGAGAGAGAGAGAGAGAGAGAGAGAGAGAGAGAGTTTCTGGAAAACAAAGCATGATATTATCAGAATTTTCCACATTAGCTCTTCTGATAGATGTGAAATAGTGGCTCATTGGTGTTCCAATTTGCATTTTCTTCATCACTGATGAGTTTGAGTGACTCTTTGGATGTTTATTGGCCATTTGATTAATAATGATAAATAAAATTTCTATTGTTTATAAGCCATCCGACCATGATATTGTGTTAGAGCATCATCATAAAGCGACTAAGGACACAGACACGTGGCTTGAAAACATCATCTCCCCCTCTCTCAGTTCACCTGAGTTGCCTGTTCCTATCTTTTTCTTATCCTTCTGTGGGGTTGTTTGTTTTGTTCTTATTGATTTGCAGAAGTTCTTTACATATTCTGGACATAACTCCCTTAACAGATTGCAATAGATTGAATATTTGTATCTCTCCCAAAATTCATACTTTGACATCCTAACCCCCTGTGTAATAGAATTAGGGAGAAATTAATTGAGAGGAAATTAAACCATGAAGGTGGATCCGGAATGGGACTAGCGTCCTTGTTAAAGATGCCCCACAGAGCCCTCTCTGCTCTCAGCCTTGTGAAGCTCAGTGAGGAGAAGGGCAAGCTGCAGACCAGGAGGGGGACCCTCCTCACACACGGAACTTCAGACACCTATGTCTTGGATTTTCCAGCCTCCAGAACTGTGAGAAAAGGATTTCTGTTGCTAATAAGCCACCCAACCTCTGGTATTGTGTTACAGCAGCGTGAAGTGACCAGGACGCAGATACACGCTTTGAAAACATTATCTCCTTCTCCCTGAGTTCTCATTCTCTCTCTTAATAGTGCCTTCCAGGGCTCACAGCTTCTTAAACTTTATTCTAGCTTGTTAAAACTTTTCTGCATAGTCCATGTCCCTTCAGGTCCTGCTGGGGGCATTTTTTGAAATCTTTGCCCGTTCCAGGGTCAGATGGATATTCTTGCATGCAATCTGCTGGGTACATACCCTATCTGGAATTAGTTATTGTGTATGATGTGCAAATAAGATTTAATTTTTAAAAATATGACTCTCTAGTTGCCAGCCCTGTCTGTGGGAGGGACCTTATCTCCTCCCTCCTCTGCATTGTCACCTGGGCCACACACTAAGGAAAGACGTGTCTGCGGGTCTGCTTCGGGATGCTCTTCTGCCACACGGAACGTAATTTAGGAGAAAATTAAGACTTGTGACCTTTCTTGCATCTTCACCGGAACAAATCTGTACCATGAGGAGGATAACTGTGGTCTTCTTTCTTTGTTTTGAAGGTGCTGTGGATGAAAATGAAGGCCCCAGAAATGCTAGGTGAGTGCTCTACCGTGGAGCTCCAGCCCCAGCCTGGTAACTGTTTTGATCAGAATACGCCTAAAGAGTATTTTGAGTACTTTAACATGTTCCTTTCGGTAGATGAAGGGCTTAGGTTCATCCTAATTAAGTCTCTTGTTTTCAGGCTCTAGGAGGCAATAAGCCAGTCACAGCTTGGAGGAGCACACCCTGGGATCCCTTCTGCTGGAGAGAAATGGGAGGTGGCTTGGCAAAGTCAGGACCCTCCAGTGGAGGAAGGTGCCTGTCAGTTCCTACCACATTTCCTTCCTGTCATGTTCCAGAATATTCTTCCCTGGTTCACCATAACCTGGATTCTTCTTCGCTGTCAGAACCCCTTAGGCTCACTCCCTTTTGAGCTTATTCTGGGTTCCTCTCCTGGGACAGCCTCTCCTCTGCTTTCCGAAGTTCACCTCCCAGTGTGATATCTTCTAGAAAGCCTCTCCTAATCAAGTCAGCCCCAGGGTTGTTCTTCTTCTTCCCTGAATCCTGTAGCTGCTATCATTTCTGAATCTCTTCCTCTGGCCTTTGTATCATCATTAAATATTTCACTGGTGCGTGTCTTGTGTCTGGAGCTGGAGATCCATCTATGTGGAAGGTCAGAGTCCCTCGTACTCACAGCAGTTGCTCAATAAATGTTTCATGGAGGACGGAGGAGAGTGTGGTCGCGGAGCAGGGGTGTGCAGGGGTGTGCAGGGGCGTGCTGTTCTGGGACCCTGAGAGGACAGACCAGGCCTGCTGTCCATGAGGGGTTCAGACAGCACCCACCTTCCCTCACCGCAGACAGGACATGCTCTGGGTGGCTGGTGCCCATCCGCTCCAGTAGGTTGGTTTTGCTTCAGTTTGTTGAGAACTGCTGTAAATCCCTGTTTCATGTTTCCAAATGTTGGACCCACACAAGACACCCTTCCAAGGGCAGAGTTGGGTGTACACAGGATGAGAAGAAAGCACAGTTGTGAGTCAGAACTTTCTTTTAATAAAAAAAAATGGAAGCTAAGGCTGGCAGTCTCTTTGCACCTGAGAGCAAGCTCACAACCAAGGAAGCTGTGGGAGGGGGAAGGAGTACCAGGGAAGGACAGGCCCAGACACCACCAACCCCAGCCTGCTTAAAGCCATGCCATCCTCAAAGATAAACCAGCACACCTGTGGGACGGCCGGACAGACACTGGGGAAGCTGGCTGAGATGCGCCTTCTGAGGAGCGTCAGGATTCACTGGGCGCACTGGCTGGCATGCTGGGAAATGCGGTGGAGCTGCAAGTCAAAGAGAGAGACAGGGAAAGACAATCCAGTTGTTTGGGAGATTTTGCCACTTACTCCAGACAGAGGATTTTGGGTGTTTGTCTTTGGGTCTTGACAGACTTTCTTCATTTAACCTCTCTGAGCTTTCAAACAGAAGTAGAGGTGTGGTCTGTACTTTGCTTTCTTTTCTTCCTCTTCCTCTTTGTCTTTTCATTTCTTTTTCTTTTTTTAAATAATATTTTCCCAGACTTGAAAAGCTGAGAAAATAAATATTGCCAATGTGGCCGTTGCGTTTTCAGTGATTTCTAACAAGTGTGCAGTGTAAAAGTAAAACTCGTGGTCTGGCATCAGGGGCGACTTGAATCATCGTAGTCACCCATCTGCTAGCAATGCGTTTGCCACTGGCTATGGGAACATGCCAGAGAACTCATTTATCATTCCTTCTGGAATATCCCTTGGGTCCCAAATAGAGAACGGTGGACATGACATGATATGGAATAATGCATTTCTAATAGCAAGCACGCGGGGCTCGAAATCCAACAGCCGGCATCTTAAGCTCTGCCAGCATTCTCTGAGTTGGGACATGTTTAATTCCAGGAGGAACCTGGATGTGGCCTAGCTTCTCCAACTTCCCAGGCAGAGTGCCCAGGCCGCCAGGGATTGCCCGGGACAGGTGAGCCAAGCAGAGAGTGGGTATGTGGGGGGAGGGCTGAGGCCTCGGCTCGCTGCCTGCCCCCAAGCACTGAACGGGGAGCGGTATAGTGGTTAGGGTGCAGGAGCTCTGGAAACCCCAGCTCCTGTTTCTTCCTGCTGTTTCGGGCCCAGGCCTCCTCCCTGGTCCTGGCTCAGAGACGAATCCTAGCCTAAGCAACAGATGTCACATTTCCCCTCCCCCACGGAGTCGCAAATAGTGCCAAATATGTACTAATGAGAAGTTCTGCAGGCTGAGAGTCCCTTGCCTGCAATGCTTTAGACCAGAAGTGCTTGGACTTTGGGAAGGGGGGATTTGGGAATATTTGCATATATGTAATGAGAAATCTGGGAGATGGGACAGACCCAAGTCTAAATACAAAATTTATTATGTTCCATATACACCTTGTGTTCATAGCCGGAATGTAATTTTATACAGTGTTTTCATTGTACCTGCAGTTTGACTGCGGCCTATCACATGAGGCCAGTGTGGTATTTTTGACTTGGGGTGTCATGGTGGCGTTCAACATGTGTCCGATTTTTGGAGCATTTCTGATTTCAGATTTTTGGACTGGAGATGCTCAACCTGTAGGGTCAATTTCGAGATGGAGCTGGTTGCTTATGATCCTCAGCTCTAAATGAAATGAGGAGGAGCTGAGGGTCCCTCGATCGCTGCCCTTGACCTTGGAGACCTGAGAAACCTCAGCTGCTCCTAGCAGCCTGTCTCAATCAGTGTTCCTACTGCTGCCATTCAAAGACCTGACCACGTAACTTAGAGGAGGGAAGATTCATTTGCTCACAGTTTCCTTGGGGATTTGGAGTTCAGTCCATGTGCGGCTGGGGACCACGGATTTCAAGGCATGGTGCTGAGAAATGGGCAGAGGGGGAGAGCGCAAGACTGAGCTCTTTACATCATGGAGGCCAGAAGCAAGATAGAGCGAGTGAGGGGAAGGGGAACCATATATAATCCCCAAGACCGCAGCTTCAGGGACCCACCTTCTCCAGCCATGCCCTACCAGCCTGCGCCACCACCCAGATGAATCGGCTACAAAGGATTCATCCACTGCTGAGATGATAAGCAGGCCCCGATTTCAACTGTGTTGCCTTGTTTCCATAGGGCTAGAGGAGACAGACTATTTCCAAACCATTACATGGCCATTCCTAGGTGGACAGAGGGTGCCAATTCCTTAAAAGGACCAACAAGGTGACCATGTAAAACCCGATGTAGTCGCAAGCCCACTGTGTCAACAGTTCTAGTATTGCCTCAGGTTGGGGGAGGGCAGATTATTTGTAAGTGTTTAGGGTCAGATTTGGGTAGTTCTTTCCATGCAGGGAAGGGAGGTGCTATTGGAGCTGGGTAAAATTTGTGATATATAGGTCAGCATGGTGCACACAGAGGGAAAAGTTGAAGCAGACAAAGCCAATGAATAGATTTTAGTAAGCTGAGAAATGGGTTACCACCCTGACGGGGGTTAGCTGAGTAAACAGGTTTTCAAGAAGTCCCTGGAACCAACACTAAAGTACCTCTTTCTGGTCAAGAATTCTGAGAAGTAGTCAAGTTACTGTGAAGTGTTGAGTCCTAAAGTTGTGTCACTGTAAGAAGAAAACTAAAGATGGTGTCAGTTTTTCAGTTTGGATGCAGATGAAGGGAGGGAATATTCATGTGGCTCTCAGCTTCCTAACAAATATGGGAGGCATTTTGCCCTGTACTGTGTGTGTTTGTGTTTGTGTGTGTGTGTATGTGTGTATGTGGATTAAATCATGGATGTTTTGCCTCTCTCCAGCCATTTTTATTTTACTTTATTTCAAAATAGGGTCTCACTAAGTTGCTGAGGGCCTTGTTGAGTTGCTGAGGCTGGTCTAGAACCTGTGATCCTCCTGTCAGCCTCCCAAGTACTGGGATTACAGTTTCATGCCAGCATACCTAGCTACTCCATTCTTTATAAGCACTTTCTCATTTTAATCTTCATGGTAATCTTATAAAATAATATTAATATAATAGTATTAATTCCATTAATTTTTGGGAAGACTGGAGGTAAGCACCTTATGACTGCTGACTGAGAATAATATCAACCTAAGCTGAGAACAAAGAAAATGACATTTATCTGGGGCAATTGCTAAAATGTGCTCCAAGGCTTTATAAAATGGTGTCTGCAGCTCAAAGCCCTTGAAAAACAAGAACAGTCCAACCCCAGAGTTAATAGAAGACAGGAAATTATGAAAATCAGAGCAGAAATTATTGAAATAGAGAATAAAAAAAACAATACAAATAAATCAACAAAACCAAAAGCTGGTTTCTTGAAAAAATAAACAAGATAGATAAACCATTGGCCAAACTAACCAAAAGGAAGAATCAACCCAAATTACCAAAATAAGAGATGAAAAGGTGATATTACCACTGACAGTGTGGAAATACAGAGGATCATCAGGAACTATTTTGAAAAACGATACTCCAACAAAATGGAAAACCTGGAAGAAATTGACAATTTTTTAGATACATACAACCCTCCTAAATTGAGTCAAGAAGATATAGAAAACTTAAATCAACCAATAAAAATCAAAGAAATAAAATGGTGTCTGTATTTGTAGCTTTAAACTACAAGGGAGTGTGTGTGTGTGTGTGTGTGTGTGTGTGTGTGTGTGTGTGTTGGGGTGTGTGTGTAAATTATATCACCTGTTAGTCAGGAATTATGATTTGTGCTGCTGAATACTAAGCTGTCTTATAAGAAAGGGATTGGTGTGGTCTCAGTCTCTGGATTCTTAGGTTGAAGGGTCCCTATACAGAAGGTCATGGAGGGTAATAAACAACGTTTTGGGTCTGTTTGGTTCAGTCCAACAGTCAGCTTGGACAAGTGCCTGTGTGTCTGTCTGCAGCCCAGTTCAAAGGTTCAGCTGTAGATATGTCCAAGACCAAATTTAACAAATGCCTACAGAGTCTGTTTTATGTGCTCTGAACTGTTGCTATTCCATTTTGATTTTCTTCTGTATCAGCTTTCCATAACTATGACAAAATACCTGAGAAAATCAACTTAAAATTAGGTAAGTCTTATTTTGGCTCACAGTTTCAGTCAATGGTCACTTGGCCCTGTTGCTTTGGGCCTGTCCTGATGCAATGTATCATGGTTGAAGCACTCAGTAACAGGGAAGCAGAAAGGGGGGGAGAGAAGGGAGGGGTCCAATATCCCCTTTGAAGCAAGTCCCTGTGACCTAACTTTCTCTCCCCAGGTTTCACGTCTTAAAGGACCCACCACCTCCCCATAGCTTCACCAGAGACCGTCTCATGAGCGTGGCTGTTCATCCTACCTTGGACTTTATGTTAGATTGATACAACCTATACAACCTCTCTCTAGTACCAGGTCTAGTTACTTACTCTCTTTGTCAGAGGGAAGCCAAGAGAGAAATGTTCAGTCTGAACTATGATTCAAGAGCCCAGGAATTGTGCCATGTTCATTGCAGCACTGTTGACAGCTGGGACATGGAATCAACCTAGGTGTCCATCAGCAAAGGTCTCTCTCTCTCTCTCTCTCTCTCTCTCTCTCTCTCTCTCTCTCTCTCTCTCACACACACACACACACACACACACACACACACACACACACGTAGTATTCAGCCTTAATATAAGAAAGAAATCCTGTTTCTTATGACCAAATGGATGGACTAGAGGACTCCATGTGAAGTAACATAGGCCAGAAACAAAACGACAGAGACTGCATGATCTCCCTTACATATGGAAACTAAAAATAACTAACTAACTAAATAAATAAATTCAGAAGTAAAGAGTAGAATGGTAGTTACCAGTGGCTGAACAGAGAGGAGGGAGGTTTGCTGGTCAAAGAGTATAAAGTTTTAGCTAGACAGGAGAAATAAGCTCAACAATGAATTGCATACTTGCATATTGCTAAAAGAGTTGATTCTAAGTGCTCTCACCACAAAAATAAAGTGTGTAAGATAATGCCTATGTTAATTTGTTGATCTAGACATTCAACAATGTCAACCTATATCAAAATACACCATCAGTCTATAGAACTGTTATTTTTCAAATAAAAATAAAAATAAGAAAAAGAAGATTCATGTATTCTGGGCCAAGAACACCCAGAATCAGTGCCTTGGAGTCAAGGACAGAAAAACTAACGTGCTGGCAGCAAGCTCTACTGATGTGTACTCTAGGAGAGCTGTAAAGGTGAAGAATCAGGTGCACTGTACCACTGACCTGGTATTCAATGACTCTCGCTCTTGTGGTCTCAAGAGCCAAAAGACTCTGGTAAGATAGAAGGAGAAGAGGAACCGCAAGAAGTGACACCCAGCAATCAAACTCGGAAAAACCCTCCCTGATGTTTGGGCTTCTCTAACTGATGGTTCTTCCTCAGGTGCATTCCGTTGTGGAAACAGAAACACGCATGCTACAGGTTTTAACTTTGCTTTTAATTTTTCTTCATAGGAAGGGATACCCATTCTCACTCCAGAGGGGACACCAAAAACGTATTCTCTCTCTCTTTTTTTTTTAACTATTATTGGAGCTAGGCGTAGTGACGCCTGCTTGTAATCCCAGTACTTGGAAGGCTGAGACAGGAAGATCCGGGTTTGTGGCCAGCCTCAGCTATTTAGTGAGGCCCTCTGCAACTTAGTGAGACCCTGTTTCAAAATAAAGAATAATAAAAAAATTAGGGCTGGGGGTGTAGCTCAGAGGTAGAATGCCCCTGGGTTCAATCCCCAGTACTATAAAAAAACAACAAAAAAAACCCCAAAACAAACACACACACACACACACACACACACACACACACACACACACACACAACCCACAAAAAACAAAAAACAAAAACAAAAAACCTTTTATTGGTGCATTGCAATTATACATCAGAGTGAAGTTCAAGGTGATACCACCGGATGTGCACACAGCACTTGGTGTATTTCCTCCTGCATCCTGCTCTGCTCCCTTCTCCTCTCTCCTCCTGCCTGTTAGGGAGATGGGCAGCGCTCCCTTCACATAGGGACCTAACATTCTTTGAACTCTTTCCTTCTTCAGTCCCTGCTCACCTCCCTCCCTCCACCCCCTCCCTATTCTGCCTCTCTCTCCTTATTTATCTGAAGTCCCTTTTGCTTCCTGTTTTTGTACTAGCTTCCACACAGGAGGGAAAACAGACGACCCTTGACTTTCTGGGACTGGCTGATCTCATGAAACGTTGACCAGCTCCTGTTTGCACTTGTCAAACCAGGGAAGTTCTGCACTGAAACGGACCCAGGGTTTCTTTCCTCTGGATGTCGGGGTTTCCCTCGAGAACTGGATGTCTGTGGCTGTTGTGAATTAAAGGCCTGTCCTTCAGAGCAGCGATTCCAGCCTGCATTAGGAGATGCTTATCCAGGTATTTGGATTTATTGAGGACTCAGGCCCCTTTTCTGGACTCTGACACCCATCACTTAGAGCCTGCAAATGCAGAGCTCATTTCCCCTCCCTGCAGGGTTGGTTGGCCTGACTGTTCCGTTCATTAGGTGCAGATGAGGGAGGCACACGTCTCACCTGCTCCGGGCCCGCTGCTTGCTTCCCCTCCTTCGGTCTAAAGAGAACTAATAAGCCATCTATCTTCAAATTTTCAGAGGCATGCTTGCCGGGGAGCTGATTCTCAAATGCTTTTAAATAGAAAAAAAAAAGAACAGAAAACAGGCTTCAGTTTTCAGTTTGGGAGATTTGCAAGCTCTCTGAAATTACTCTTTTTCTGCTCCACAGGCATGGTGATTGACAGTGCCTTCCCCAGATAGCCAAATGGTTGGTATTGGCTGGGATGGTGCTACTCAAAATTGCTTGAGTGTTTCTTTCTTTTCTTTTTTTTAAAATGTCAGTTGCTACTGAACACAAACTAGAATTAATTCTCCATGGGCTAATAGTCTTGCATAGCTATAGTATGCCTGCTGAGTTTATGGACTGTGCGAATAACATTCACTCTCTCCTCTCTCCATCTCTCTCTCTCTCTTTCTCTCTCTCTCTGTCTCTTCCTAACCCTAGACTCTCTCTGGAAATTTTTTCATGGCTTTAGCCCTTCCTCATATCTGGTTTATTTTGATAAGAGGCGATGAAGTCCCCCATGTGGAATACAGGCACATTCTTGGCAGATGGGGTACAGTGGTCATGGTGAATAAACCCTGAAGGACTGGAGCCCAGTGTGTGCTCAGCCACCTTCTTCCCGTAGCTGCGTCCTGGGTGAGAAGCCACTGTGCTTTAGAGTAATGCTTGAGATGAAGGAAGAGGAAGAGGAGCGGGAAGGAAATTAGGAAGAAGATGGACTGTGGGGTGCTGAGACCCCAGCCTAACAAGTCCACTGGGGGCCAGTCCTGGCTGTGCAGTAGAGTCACCTAGGGAACCGAGTGTGGTGGTTCACTCCGGTAATCCCAGGACTCGGAGGCTAAGACAGGAGGATCGCAGGTTCAAGGCCAGGCTCAGCAATTTACCAGACTCTCAGAAACCTAGCGAGACCCTGTTTCAAAACAAAAAAATTAAAAAGGGCTGGGAGTGTAGCTTGGAAGCAGAATGTCCCTGGGTTCAATCCCCAGTACCACAAAACAAAACAAAGCAAAACATAGCAACAACAACAACAACAAAACCAAATCTCCTGAAGAGCTTATAAATTCCACTGTATGAGGCTAGACCCAAGAGCACGGATTAATTGGTTTGAGGATGTGCTCTATGGGATTTTCCTCTCGAGTCCCCTTGGTGATGCTAATGTGTTTCCAGGGTTAAGAGTCACAAGTGACGGGCACAGGCAGGTGCCCTCTGTGAGGCAGTGCTCAGCCCTGCCGCCAGCAGTCACATGGTCTGGTGCCTCTCTATGGCCATGTCTTTGGATCAGCTCACTATTTCCATGAGCACACACGAGGTGGTAAGCACAGCTCATACGGGGCATATGTTCTGTGTATCTTCTGTTGTGGACCACCAGGGACTGCCTGCATCCTGGGTTTGTACATACAATGGACTTCTCAATCAAGCCTCTGCATTAGTTTTGTTGATGTCCTCTTGAAATCTCTCATTGAGAACAGTTGAAAAAAAAAAAGTAGCAGAAAATCTAGGCATGGTGGCACACAATTGTAGTACCAGTCCCTGGGAAAATGAGACAGGAGGATCACAGGTTTGAAGCCAGAAAATGCACCAAGTTGGAGAGATCCTGCTTCAAAATTTAAAAAGGGCTGGGGGGTATACCTCTGAGGTAGAACACTGCTGTGTTCAATACTCAGTAGCCCCCCCCCCACCCAATGCACACAAATTAGAGGAAAAGAGTGCAGAATATTCTAATTGGATTTTAAAATGGACAGAACCATTAAAAATCCTTTGGATTGGTTTCTGGATCCAGATAAGTATGAGTAAATGCAATAAATATTTGAGTGTGTGCACTGAGTGAGGTACAGGCTGGGTTTGTCCTCCCACCCCAAGGATATTATAATCTAGTAGTGGTGCTGGCTTGAGAATAGAGATCAACACAGCAATGACCACCATAGTTAAGCATTAGGTGGAAAAAACGATTAACTGGATTGAAAAGAGCGTGAAACACAACAGATAGGAGAGACACATGAACTCTCTTTCCAGAGGAGATTGTTCTTGAAGAATGTATAGACTCTTTTTTTTAAAATTATTTTTTACTAGTGCATTGTAATCATACATCGTAGTGCAATTCATTGCGATGTATTCTTATATGCACGTAGCATTATTTGGTTTGCTTCCTTCTCCAAACCTCCCCCTTCCCTCCCCTAGTCCACTTCCTCTGCTCTACTGGTCTCTCTCCTATTTTCATGAGGCCGTTTTTCTTTCCTATTTTCTTTTTTTATTCCGCACAGGAGAGGAAACATGTGGCCCTTGATTTTCTGAGGTCTGGCAGACCTCACATAGCAGGATGTTTTCCGGTTCCGTTGAAGAATGGATAGCATCGTAACTGAGGGGGATGGATGAGGTGGGGAAGCTGCACGACAGTGTAGAGAGAAGGACGGACCAGGAAGTGAGCCACACTTCTTGCGCAACAGAGTGATCCAGGCTCGGTGAGCAACAGAGCCTGCCAACTGTTGACACAACATCGGTGACCATGGGTGGTACATCCAGACAGGTGGATGGGACTGGATTGTAGAGGGTTTAAACACAGATTCTGACTTTTTCTTACATATCTTGCCACACAATGAGAAAGCACTGGCGTCTGAGCTGGCAGGTGCCTTTTCTGGGTCTGGGCTTTCAGAAGATGAAATGTGCCCATTTCTGTTCAGGAGGGAGGGCTGGAAATGGAATAGAGGTTTGGTTTCTGTTTTAGTCAGTATTCTCACCCCTGTAATAAAAAACACCTGGTGATCACAATTTAGAGGAAGGAAGATTTATTTGCTCACAGTTCTGGGGATTTCAGGGGTTCAGTCCATGTTAGTCTGGGTTACAGAGACCCACACCTTCAGCCACACCTCATCTGCCTACGTTACCACCCAGTAAATCCATTACAGTGAATTTATCCCCTGATGAAATTACAACCCTCATGATAATTCTGAACATCAATACACGAGGTTTTCCAGGAGACATTCTGTATCTAGCCATGACAGTATCTGAGCTGGCTCTTCTTTCATCTGCATGATAGGATTTCTGGCTGGAGGGGTAGTCTTCCTGCCCTGGTTTTATGAGAGGATGGTCACCTCAAATGATGAAGAAACAACGTGAGACTCAAATGTGAACGTCAAAGAGCCCTCAGCACGTTGACAGCTTTAGAGAGCTGGTGACAGATGCTCAGAGAAGACAGCTCCACAGACAAGCTTCAGCAGAGGGCCCTCGAGGTGTTCATCCCTGAAACAGCACGATCCCTGATCCCTGTGGATACATCTATGCCTTTCATCAGTGGGACGGGGCTTCCAGGGATCTCTTTTTTGTTCTTCACTCTTCCATTCAAGAAAGGTTTGTTAAGTCTACTTCTTTGTTTATCGAGGGTCTCTACTTTTTCATCTGGGGACCCTCTTATGTCTCATCTACTCCCTAACATCCACATATTAGGGAGAATGGACGGGGGGTGGGGGGGAGAGCATACTAAGGCACATGATATACTTCACAATTATATCAAGATCACTCACTGAACTGAACTTGAGAGGGAGGGAGGGTGAGGGAGCGGGGTGGGAATTGGGGAAAGGGTCAGATGAGAAATGTATGCACATTTGTCTTTATCAATTTGTACCTAACAAAAATGTATAAATACAAAGCACGAATTATTATAATATAAAAAAGAAAGGTTTGTTGAGAATTAACTATGTACCAGGCATTGTGTAAGAGTTTGGGGTGTTTTATTTATAAATCAATTTCTGTGATTATTATTATTGACTGCCCAGTACTATATCTTATTACCATTTTACTTGTGAGCAAATTGAGACTTAGAGAAGTTATCTGACTTTCTTAATATCACGCAGCTAGGAGAAAACTGGGATCTAACTTCCAAAGCCCTCAAGGGGAAAATTAAATTTTACACAAAATGCTATTTAATATCATTTGATTATCAAGACGGCATCATGTATCCAAAGTCCCAGCCCTTTAGATACATGCATTGACTTAAACAACAACTTTATTGTTAGGTATTTTTATTATTATTTCAAACTGAGGCTCGGAGAGGTGATGCGACTTACCTAAGGTCTCTCAGCTATAATTGAGTGAGCAGGACTGAATCCTTTTAAATTAGTGCCTGCCTATAGGTACTGACATTTGAGTCTCTCTGATCCAAACCCATGTGCTTCATGTGTTGGGAAAGGATTCTAATGATCCCCACCTCTTCAATTAATCATCTAAGGCTTTTTGAGCAACTACTATGTTCTCTACACTTTACATGTTATCTCATTTACCCCTGAACCCTGTGAGGTGGGCATTTATTATGGTTTGGATCTGAAATGTCTCCCTACAAAAGCTGGTGTGTTGTCAACGCAGCATTGTTCAGAGGTGAAATACCTGAATCACGAGGGCTCTGGCCTTGTCAGTGGATCGATCCATTGATGGATTAATAACTTGGATGGCTTTAATGTGTGGTAACCGTAGGCAGGTGGGGTCTGGCTGGGAGAAGTAGGCCGCTGGGGGCGTGGCTTGCGGACGACATCTTTCCCTGGTTCTCCCTCTCTCCCTCTCTGCTTCCCCACTGCCATGAGCTGAGCAGTTTTCCTCAACCAAGTCCTTCCTGCCTTGGTGCTTGCTGACCATGGACTGGTCCTCTGGACTCATGGACCAACATGAACATTTCCTTCCCCAGGTTGTTATTGTCAGGTATTTTCATCACAGTGAGTGACATCAAGCTGACTAGTGCAGCATTCTTCTCCTTTTCAAAGAATGGGGATCCAAGTCTCAGAGCAGCAGAGTTGTTAGCAGGGTCATTTGCTAATAAGTGACTGATGAGAGATTAACATCCAAGTCCAGTCGACAGTAAATACTTCTTTGTACAAAATTCCATTTTTCACTGAGAAGACCACGATTCCTCAGCATTACCTGGCTCTTGATTTAGTCCCCATGGGCTGGACTGGAATGGAAGATCTACCCCAGCAGCCGCAGCCTGGCTTCCTTCCCCCTTGCAGCCCCCTGAGCCGGCTTCAGGCGAGAGCCTTCTTCTCTTGCTGAAGACCATTACATAGTTCCCATGTTTAATGTACTGCACTGTGGTGTTTAAAAAATTTCAACAAATTTATTTCAAAGATGTAAGTGGCTTTTTTTTTTTTAAAAGCAATTCATGAATCTGCAGCAACTCATCTAAAAATAGAGAGGGATTCTGCTGGGCCAGGCAGAGCAATTAGATTTTATAAGGTAGCTCAAGCAGGAACAAAGAAACAGCATAATTCAAAAAGTGGATTGATAAATATCAGGTTACCTTCTTTGTCATAGGGAAAGCAGAGGAGGAGACTTCCTTCTTCTGCGGGATGAGACTGGCCTCCTTGGGGATTTGGCTATCCTATCATTTCTCTCCGGATTCCTTAGAGGGTCTCATAATAACTTAGTGTAGGATGGTGACGGGGAAACTCTATGGTGAGTTCGTTTTTGTCTGGTCGGCTGGGACCCAGCACAGTGGCTCAGTACAAAGACAGCCTCCCATACATTTTATTTAAACGTGGGCAGAATATTAAACTATTAAAGTGAAATTGTAGCAACTAAACTTGTGGGAGAATGTTGACCACATAATGTGAAATAGGAGAAGCAGGAAAGCTTGACATGCAAACACAGATGTGCACGCACAGAATCCAGAGTGATGTGCAGGAAAGGAAAGAGTGAGGTTGGGGGAGAGGGTTTTTCCATTTTCTAAATCGTCTTTAGTGTTGTCTTTCACTGAGTGTTTTTTGAGGGTGTGTTATTGAAGTGTCATATGTTAAAACTGCACAAACCCTAAGTGTCCAATTCTCTGAATTTTCACAAATTGAATGCCAATGGATCAAACATCCAAATCAAGACATGATAGAACATTGTTGGGTCTCCCAAAGTCCCTCCCGCATTCCCTCCTCATTTCTGTTTTTTTTTTAAATGGAAAATCGGTAAAAGCCTTCCTCTGATCATGCAATGGACTGCAGTTACCGTAAGCAACAAGGAGACCTTGGAAGCTCCAGAAGGCTAGGAGGAGGTGGGCTGGGAACTGGACTTGCAAGAACTGACATTCTTGGGTTCCTGTGCACCTGTCAGCCCGCTCTGGGAGTTGCTGAGGTGAGGGGCATTCTGGCCGGGGTCAGGAGCTCAGTTATGCACCTCACTGGGCACAGGGGTGCGGGGTGTCTGGGAGATGAGAGTGTGTGTAAGAGCATACCCAGTGGCGGTGTCCTCCACCGAAGCCACAGGTTCTATGGGGCCTGATGCCCGGAGCTAGCAGAGAATGCATGCTGATGCACCTTCTAGAAAGAGAGAAGGGGCTCAAGAGCTTGATCCAGAAAACCTGAGCAGACCAAAGGGAGACAGTTCAAGGCCGGGGTGGAGCCGCATGCCAGGGGCTGGGAGGCAGGTGCCTGAAGACCCAGTGCCCAGAAGTTGAGGGAAGAAGGGGTTGGTACCCAGAAGGTGAGGTCTTGATGGACATAGAAAAGGGCCACCCAGCCCTCCACTAGTGTCCACTGAGCCCCTATCACCAGCCGGATACAGCAGTGACTTAGCCAGGGTCGCTGGCCACCCTCCTGGGTCTAATGTCAACAGAAGGATGAGGACTAGGATGAGGAGGGGCAGGGAGGCACTGGAGGGTTGGGGGCTGCAGGGATGGCATGGGCGGAGCCCACCTGGAGGCCAGGTAAAGTGTGCTGTGTTTGGCGGCCAGAAAATCGATTTCATGGCAGGAACATGACAGATTGAGAGAGGCGGATTGGCCCAGAGTCTCGTCAGCTTCTTGGGACTGCAGCGGGGAGCAGAATGGCACATCCCAACACTGCCTGTTAATTCATTAACAAGCCAGCAGTACTGAACCGTCAATAATGTTGCAAATGTGACAATTTGCACACCTATCCAGTAACAGGTACATTTATAAAAATGCAAATGTTGAAGGTATGTTGTCAGTCCTGTACAAATTCTCAGCATATTAAATGAATATAAATAAAATAGTAGCCAAAAAACCCCACTATTGACTCAAAGTGGAAATGGTCATGAATTTTGATTAACAGTTATAAAATATATTATTATTATTATTATTATTATTATTATTATTATTATTCTTGTTAGCCTTAACAACCTAGTAAGACCCTCAGCAACTTAGTGAGCTCCTGTTTCAAAATTAAAAAAAAAAAATCAGGACTGAGAGTGTGGCTCAGATAGAATACCCTGGGTTCAATCCCCAGTACCAAATAAATTAATAAATAAATAAAAGTAAAATATACAGTTTGTGTGACTGGTTCATTCAAGAGCTTATTTAGGGGCAAATTATTCCAGTTGATAGAAATATGTTTCTTAATTAATACGAGTGGAGAAACGGTGGTGGAATAATTAATCAGTTCATATTGAATAGCTCTTTCTGAGACCAGAATAATTCAAATAATTTTATTTTGTAATTGTCTTGGTGGCAGTGGAAAGCTCAGGCAGCAGGACGGGCTGAGGGGTGGGTAACATTTGAATGGGTTCATTTTGGGTGGAAATAGGAGTCAAAATGCCTTTAAGAATACCTTGGGAGCGCCCAGTCTCAGCTACTTAGTGAGGCCCTCCACAACTTAGTGAGACCCTGTTTCAAAAAAAATAAAGAAAGAAAGAAAGAATAAAATATAGGGCTGGGGGTGTAGCTCGGAGGTACAACGCCCATGGGTTCCATCTCCAGCACCGCAAAAAAAAATAAATAAATAAATAAAGAGAATACCTTGGGAGATGCTTAATAATAACAATAACAACAACAACAACAACAACAACAATAATAATAATAATAATAATAATAATAATAATAATAATAATAATAAATAGCTCTGCATTTCCACTTAACGTTCTGTTCTGGGCTACTTAGTGCCACTGTGATGCATCTGGCTGATGCTGACCACTCTCCTACCTCCAAAATACCTCCCCTGGCCCCTGACTGGAGCACTAAGCACCAAGTACTGTGATTTGCCCCTTACCTTCATTCACTCCCGGGTCGGTGCCACACTCTACATAACTGGTGTCTACCTTTCAGTTTTCTGATCAACACGAATCTTAGAAATGCCTGGAGAATCCCAGTATGAGAATTCAAACTCTCTCAGCTTCTTCCTGGCAGCAGATGTGATTATCACAATGTGCTATAGAACAGAACGGGTTTTTCTAGACCACCTCATGCCACAAAATGAGGAGCTGAAAGGGAGCCTCTGAGGTTTTGTCTCTCTGACAGGGATTCATGCTCGGTGGTGTGATTTTGTTTTTCTTCATTCAGGCCAGTGCGTTTTTATTCCTTATAATATACGCCACTCTCTCCCTTACTCAGCTGGATACTCCACACATCCCACACGCTGCGTTCTTATTTATTTATTTTAACCCAAAAGAACACTGTGCTCCCTGCCGGCTTCATGGCTGCCTTAGAAGAGCAGCAGCTCGCTGTGGACAGAGGTGGCTATTAATAAATCTGTGATAACAAGCACATGGTTCAACCCCAGGATCCCTCAGGAATAGAGCGGCTGGGAGAAAATATTGCCGGGCTGGGGAGATGCAGGGAGGAACATCTCAGCCAGCCCATCACGTAAACATGAAAGATAAAATTAGAATAAGTAGCCTGTAACTCTTCAGCAGGCAAAGCAAAATAAACGGAAAAAAGCAGCCTTGATTCCTAATCTCTGGGCTTTGAAGAACAGCCCCGTTCCTTTCTGCATCTGGCTGAGGCATTCTCCAGAATGCGTCCCTCGGGAGTGTCCAGCAACCGGCACCTCAGGGGCCTCATTTTCTCCCTCTGGCCAAGGGGAACGTTTACATCAGCTCGGGAGATGTGCCTTACATCCTCAGGACTCAGTGGTGGAGCTAAGTTCCCAGGGCTCATCCTGGGAATGGGTGCTGGAGAATTCCAGAACAAGTAAGATAAGCGACTGACCTCCCAGTTGAGATGGCAAGATGGTTTGATCGTGTCCTCAAGAAGCAGATGTTGGAAACGTCACGATCCCCAGTGAGGCAGTTCTTGGAAGGGTCCAAGGAGAGGTGATGAGGTCACAGGGCAGGGGCGCAGTGAGTGAGTTAATGCCCTTGTCACTGGAGTGCCCAGGTTCAATACCATGGGGTGCATTCTGTCCCCCAGGCCTCTCTCACACGCCCTCCTGTCCTTGGCCTTAAAATGATGCATTGAGGTCCTCACCCATGATGGAAGCTCGATCTTGGACTTTCCAGCCTCAGGAACTATGACATTTTTTTCCTGCTCTTTAAAAATTACTTCCTCTGTGGTATTCTGTTACAGCAACACAAGTCAGAGTGAGACAAATGTCTGTTATCGATTTCGATGTTGGCACCAAGAGTCACCCCACCTTGATTCAAAGTCCAGCCCGACAACCTACTAGGCATTTTGAGTTGGATAACCTTTTTGTGCCTCAGTTTCCTCATCTGCAGAACGGGGAGATGAGGGAGAATTGCCTATGTAGGTTTGTTGGGAGACTTAAGGAAGTTAATGCACGTGAATTCTTAGTATAGTGCTAAGCACAGGTACTTGGATGATTTGCTGCTGCTGCTAGTGATTGAACCCAGGGACATTCTGCCTCCAAGCTACACATTACCCTTTTGTTGTTGTTTTGTTTTGTTTTAAAGCAGGGTCTTGTTAGGCTGCTGAGAGTCCCGCTAAGTTTCTGAGGCTGGGTTGAATCTGCCATTCTCCTGTTTCAGCCTCCCAAGTACTGGGATTACAGGTATGAGCCACCACACTCAGCCAGTTGCTACTATTGTGTTTGTCATCTGAGACTTTGCATCTTATTTTGTTAAGAAGCAACATGATCTGGTGGGGAGGACTTTGGAGCAGGACATGGGGGCTCTGCAGCCCAGGGTCCCTCCTGCCCTGATTTTCTGTCTGTGTAAACACAGCGTTCTCTACTCTCCTGGACCCCACGTTGTTGGTCTCTGAACTGAGAGGGCTGGTGCCTGGCTCATGTGAATTTCCTTGGATTGCTGTGACGATAACATTAGATGCAAAATGCCCATGGTTCTAAGCAGATGCCACAAGTTATCATTTTCTGCTCTCCCTCTCTAATTCATCTTTTTTTTTTTTCTCTCCTGCCAAGTGGCTCAAATCCAATTTTGTTATTCAGACAGCAGATTGGATTTCTGAGGCTCAGACACGGAGGCGCTCACTCTGTGGCCTGTGCCTTCAGCTCCCTGGGCTTAGCATTTTCTGAACCATTAGAAATCTCTTGCACTTATTACTGAAACTCGTTGACTTGGCGTTTCTGAGGTGACACCTATGAGATAACAAATCTGTGACTTGTCACCATCTAACACAATGTAGAGTTACTTGTTAGTCATTGCCAAGCTGTCTGCTCTGTGTTCTGGAGTGGACACTCCATGCGTCCAGGGGCTGATTTGATTTGCTCCTGGACCCTCAATGCCTTGTGGTTGATGGTCTTCCCAAGAGCTACTGGAGAAATGAATTGTGTCCCGGTGACGTAATTGCAACATTGGGCCACTTTCCACCAACAGGTTCCCAATTTAAGGAGAAGGAACCAATAGCTGCTTAGGTTGGGCGTCACAGGTAGATGTCACCTTAGAGAATCATGACCGCTGCATTCTGTGAGAACATAGGAGGCCTGGGACCTAGGTCCTGCTTGCAGGGAGTTAAAAATCCAGCAAGGGGGCTGGGTGCAGTAATCCCAGTACTCGCCTGTAATCCCAACACTTGGGAGGGTGAGACAGGAGGATTGCAGGTTTGCAGGTTCGAGGCTGGTGCATGGTAACTTAGGAGACCCTGTTTCAAAATTTAAAAAGGGGTTCGGGGGATATCTCAGTGGTAGAGTAACCTTGGGTTTGATCCTTCTAGTACCTCCCCCACCCCCGCCCCCTATCTAGCTGGGGAAATGGCGAATGAAAGGAAAACCAGGACAAGGCAGGAAAACATTAAGAGCTCTCTGCATGAAGAGGGACAGAATACAGAAAAGAAAGGGGAGGCAGAGCAAAGATAGATGAGTGAGGGGTTTGTGCATCAGGATGATGGGTTTCTGTCCTTAAAGGACACATAGTATTTCAACTTGAAATGAAGGGGGCACCTCCGAGATGGGGGGACATGGAGAGAGGTGTAGTCCATCTGAGCAGACGAGGCAGCCTGCTCAGCGCAAGCCTCGCTGTGCTGCGTGGACGAGGGAGCAGGAGGTGAGAACTAGCCAAGTGGGGAGAATCCCTGCAGGCTGGCCAAGATATCTGGGCTGTTGGTCAGTGTTGCACAGATTTGCTCATCAAAAGAATATAAAAAAAAATAATAATGAACTTCCTGGACAATTTTCTAGGCTTCCTGAACCAGAATCTCCAGGATTTTCATTCCAAAGTTTAAAAAATTTTAACCAATCGATCAAGACATATCCCCCAGGTAACTTGGGAAGTACCCGGGGTCTGAGATGAACAGCCATGGACAGAGCAGAGACACATGCCATGCTTTAGGAGGACCAGTGGAAGTGATTTGGAGGCAGGTTGGGGGAGGGAGAGGCTAGAGTCCATTTGGAGGGTGCTGAGGAAATCCAAGCAGACAGAAACAGACTGGAACCCCAAGTGCTGCCGTGAGACTGAAGTCAATGGGACACTATGACAGAACCCAGCATGGAACAGTCGATTGGTGGGACCAGGCAGAGGAGGGAGAGGAAGTCATTTAGCAGCTGGATAGCTGCAGGCATGGTGGGACTGTTTCCAGAAAGAGTAAAATCTGGACTGGGGACTGTTCACCCAGCAGAGCGATGTTGCTGGCATCAGGAAGTTGCATCTTTGGTAATGAAGGGTGTTTCCATGGAAGAGTTGACTAGGACATTGGATTTGAGCATCTTGGGTGTAGGAGAGAGACAGTGCTGGATTTAGAAGGGACCCTTCCCTGGAGATGGGGGTGGGATAGTATATCTCCAGCAGGATCGTTGGCTGAGCTGAGAAAAATAAAGAAAGGGAAAAAGGTGAAATGCTACTCAGACTGCACTTGACTTTCTGTCTGCTCAGGGAAGGAGAGCATCCCAAACCACTGATGCTGCCGAAGTCGGAAGCATGGGATAGCCACAGTGGAGCGCCGAGTGTGGCGTTTACCCAGAGGTGGGTTGGTGAGGATGGCACTGCTCGCTGCGGCCAGCCTCCTGTCCACCCCATTGAATTCAGCATCGTGCCCTTCCTCTCCAACTCAGCAGCCAATTCCCTCCATGTACTGGGTCCCATGCTGGTTTTGTTCAAAATGCATCCTTCCTCACCTTGGCAAAACGGAGTGGCGTTGACAAGAAGTTCTGATAATGAGTTCCTGAACAATGGATCCCAGATCCTGCTGCAGATGAGCTGTGTTAACAGCAGGTGGGGCATGCATGCATTTCAAGGGGAACCCTCCCAGGAAAAATGGCACCCAGGCTGTGATTACAGCTCACGCAGACAGACGGGGCTGCTGGGGGCCTGGTGCTGACTGCCCAGCACAGCCACTGAGAGGCAGCTGGGGAGAGGGGGATGCACTCCTCGAGCAGCTGTTGTTTGTTCTCTGAAAAGTGGAGGGCTTCTCTCACAGGGCCTGGTAGTCAATGACAGGTTCGATTTTCTCAGGGCAATATCAACCTAACACAGGGCTCGTTGAATGAGTCATCGAAACCCCGTGACAGGTAAGATTAAGCACCTGGTAGGAAACGACCTAAGACAGGCACAGTCCTTTGTGTGTTTTAAAATAAAAACGGGGGAGTTGTGGGAGCCCAGCTGGGCCCTCTCTCCCCTGGCAGTTACTATCTGCATATATGAGCAATTATACTGACTCTTCTGCTATGGCTACATTGGCGTCTTGAAGTCTGGAGATTGCACCTAGGATGCATAGATGAAAGATCCTCCCATGTCTTAGAAAGTAAATATATGACCCTAAGGGAGTATGGTTTTATGACTCTAGAAAGTTTGCTTTACCAGGCTATGTTAAGAATGTGGGCTATACGTGTAAAACGAAGAAGTGGTGATATTTGTGATCTGACAATTATTGATATGTCATAAATGTCTATGTAGCCCTGTTGTACTCAAGAAACGTATAAAAATCCGTGCTGAAAAATAAAAAAGAAATTAAAAAAAAAGAAGTGGAGGGCTTCCCTCAATGTACAAGGTACTCATCAGCCCCAGGCTGCCGTGCAGCTAACACACGTCCCTGCGGGTGGCTGGTGTGTGCCACCGACATCCGTCCGATGGGTCTGTCCTGATGGCTGTCGCCTTGTTACACGGGATGCTGACTCTTCCAAACATCACCCTGTTGGCAAAGATGTAATAAGATTACATTCTCGACTATTCTCTAAGCACAATAGAAGTGCTAGAGATAGAAATGAATGGCCTGGTGCTTGTCCTCAAGGAATATATAAACTACGGAGGGGAATGTAGAGACATATTCAGAAATAAAAGCAACTTCAGGTAGATGAGCAGAGACTCCGGAGGACGGGGTGACTGAGGGGGATGAGGTCATAAAGAATGTAATAGTTGAAATAATGCCATGAATGTATACAAAACTACCAATGCCAATCTCAAAGTCGTGCACGGGGAAGGGGAGGAAGAGGAGAGGGACTGAGAGTCATGTGCATGTATTTTCTGACACTCCGTACTCCAATATGATGTAAAATTATAATGCATCAAATAAAAATAAAGAAAAAGGGGGAACCTCCCAACGCCCACATTTAATGGAAATAGAAGCAGCAGGGGCCAGTGTTCCCAGGCTGTGGGCGGCTTCCTAGAGCTGAACACAGTGAGGGCCCCTAGAGGGACCGAGAGGCGCATGCCATCAGGGGCCTGGTCCCTTTGGGAAGTGGCAGTTGTCTAGCATGGGCGACTGCAGGGAGTCCCAGAGAGGTGTGAGCCCCGCTAGAAAGCGCAGGGGGCGGGTAGTAGGAGAGTTTGGATTCTTGCAGTTCCCTTGCTCAAATCCTTAAGCAGCAGAGTGATGCGATCATGTTTGCAATTTAGCAAGACCTTCCTAGTTTGAGAAAGAAATCACATTAAAGGGGCCAGAGAGGGAGGCCAGTTAGAGAACACCACTGGTTCATTCATTCATTCATTCATTCGTTCAACCAATATTTCTTAAAAGTCTATCTGTGCCAGGTGACAGGCCAGATGAGGGGTTATAGTAGTGACCAAAACAGTTTATATATATATATTTATTTATGGTACTAGGGATTGAATCCAGGGGTCTTCTACCTCTGAGCTACCCCCTAGCCTTTTTATTCTTTGTTTGGAGGCACGGTGTTGTTAGTTTGCTGAGTCTCATTACATTGCTGAGGCTTTCCTTGAACCTGCTATCCTCCTATCTCAGCCTCCCAAATACTGGGTTTACAGGTGTGTGCCACCACACTCAGTCCAGCTTATAATTTAATGGGAGAGTTGGGTTGTATATATTTACATCGATGTCTGTTTATTTCAACCCAACTCTCCCATAAACAGACATCGATGTAAATATATATTTAGAAACTGTGATATGAGTGGAATTAGTGATGCTATAAACAAGTATGGGGGTGTGTTTCATTTTAATGAGTGACGGGGGCAAGGCCCCCTTAAGAAGTGGCATTTAAGCCAGGCTTGGTGGTGCACATTTGTAATCCTAGCACTTGGGAGGCTGAGACCGGAGGATCCGGGTTCGTGGTCAACCTCAGCTACCTAGTGAGGCACTCTGCAACTTAGTGAGACCCTGTTTCAAAATAAAGAATAAAAAAATAGGGCTGGGGGTATAGCTCAGGGGTAGAATGCCCCTGAGTTCAATCCCCAGTACCGCAAAAAAAAAAAAAAAAAAGTGACTTTTATGTCTGTGAATGTTACCTAAAAAGAAAAAGAGAAGTGGCATTCATTCTGCCACCAATAGGAGATTCACCAAGGCTGTTCTACACAGAAAGACTGGAAGCAGGTAATTCTGTGGGGAAGCTGGTTCGCTGGCACTGGAAATGCAGGAAGACAGCTGATACGAGATGTCTTTTTGGAGAGAGAGTTGGCAGAGCTACTACAATCTGTTGCGAAGCAGATGAAGCTATGAAACAACCCAGGGGGAGGTAGCATGGATTGGAAAGAGGCTTAGAGAGGAAAATTCATAGGAGTTGGTGATGAATGGTGGTGGTGGTGGTGGGGTGTGTGGGCAAGGGAGGGTGGGGAAAAGAATGATTTCTAGTTTTCTGACTCAGTAATTTGAAGAGACAGAGGCAAGATAGGTCATTAATGGGAGGGGTGCGATGATCGCTTCAGTTTTGAGATGTGTCTGAGGTGCCCATGGTATATCCAGAGAGATTGTCTGTCCAGAGTACAGGCGAGGCTTGTGTTGGGTGCTGTAGACAAGGTCCAAGGTGGATCCAGAAGTTGTGCAGGATTTGATCAAAGTCACTTCAGTGTCACATGCCAGAAATGTGAATGGATCCTATGATAATAGGTACCACCCTTTCATCAGGCAAGACAGTAAGAGACAAAGAATGCTGCTGCATTGATAGGTCCTCCTCCTCCTCCTTCTCCTTCTCCTCTTCCTCCTCCTCCTCCTTCTCCTCCTCCTCCTCCTCCTCCTCCTCCTCCTCTTCCTCCTCCTCCTCCTCCTCCTCCTCCTCCTCTACCTCTTCTTCTTCCTCTTCCTCTTCCTCCTCCTCCTCCTCCTCTTCCTCCACCTCTGAAAGGCACAGACCCTGGATAAATGAAGGAGAAAGCCACGTGAAGGTGTGCGTGGTTCTTCCTGAAGAAAGCGCATCTGCTCTCATCTGAGATATCGGCCCTCGGATCTTCAAATTGGACCTTCACCATCGTTTCTCTGGAGAGTTTCCTCGCCTTCTCATCTTAGATGGGGACTGCATTAGTGGTCACTCTATTTCTGAGACTCCAGCTCTTGGGCCACTTGGCCAGCTGCTGGTTCCTCTGGCTCTCCACGTGCAATGAGAAACTTGGGACTACACTGCTTTGGGCTGTGAGCTGATTTGTACATTCCTATTTTACTATATACGTGTTCTATGAGTCCTGTTACTCTAGTGAACCTTGACCAATACAGATGACAAATTTGGTTTTTCTCCTGGCGCTTGGACTTTTTTCTTCTCACTTCCCTTGGGCACCCTAACTCTCCTGGCTTTGAACTCTGGACTTGCACAGGCAGCCTCCAGGTTCTTGGGCCTTTGGCCTTGGACTCAGCTCCACCACTGGCTTCCCGAGTTCTGAGGCTTTGGACTTGGACTTGAGTTTTGCTACTGGTTTCCCTGAGTCTCTAGCTTGCAGGTGGCATACTATGGATTTCTCATCCTCCATGAAAATCAATTACCCTAATAAATCCTCTCATCTGTCTCTGTCTGTCTACAGTCAGCCCTCTGTCTCTCTAGGTTCTGTTTAGCAGGTTCGAATATGGACTGAAAATACTTAAAAAAAATTGTGTCTTTACTGAATTTGTGCAATCTTTTTTCTTGTCATTATTCCCTAAGTAATACAGTACAACTTTTTACATTGTATTAGCTATTGTAAGTCATCTAGACATGATTGAAAGTATACAAGAGACGATGCATAGGTTATATATGCAAGTATTATGCCATTTTTCTCTAAGGGACTTCAGCATGCACAGATTTTGGTATCCAAGAACCACTCCCCCATGGTTACCAAGGGATGGCTGTATACCCTATTGGTCTGTCTCTCTAAAGAACCCTGACTAATAAAACTTTTTTACACATAAATTTTTAAAAAAGAAAAAAATTTACTCCCCCTATCCCATCAGATATTTAGTTCCTGACTTGACCACTATAAATAAACTCTAGCAAATTGGAAGTGAAGAAAGGACCGAAGACACTTCAACATTGAATGGCAGCCCTCCCTCTGGGTCCCACTCACAGACGAAACCTTCCTTGGGGCCATCCATTGATTCCAAAAAGAGACTGAAATGTTTTATCACCAAGTAGAGGGTTTTCTCTGAAGATACAGGTTATAGAACTCCTCAAGTGACCATTGATCGAAAGGAGATAGAAAGGGGAAGAGGAGAATCGGCAAATGGTGACCATTGTGACCATTACTGAAGTCCCACCTTGGGACAGACTCACAAATGTCTGATGCACACCGGGGCTGTCTTTGCAAATAACCTTAGCCGCTGTCCAAGTGTGTCGCAGCAGCCCACTGTCAAACAAGGGCCCTTGATCGTCCATGCAATGGTTTCTTTCCTAATGAAATCGGGAGGACATTCGGATCTTTTCTTTTTTTTTTCATGGTGTCTCTTTGCTTTGCTTATGACTCGGGAAAATTTACTCAGACTCATTTCTTGACTCTGCTCAGGATGGTTGATGTCTTCTTCCTGGGATCAATGGTTGTTTTGTGAATCTCATTCCTTCTACAGTCTCAGAGACAATATTCAAAGGTTGTGGCTGATTACACAGTTCCTTTTATTATAGCTAAAACTCAGTAACATTCTTAGGAAAAGACAGAATGTGCTAATGAGATTTTAGAGAAAAACAAGATAAGAGACGCCTTTGCTGGAGGGAAGTCAAGAGCTGGGTGTGCCTCTGAATGAGAGATCCAGGAGCGGCAGGTGGTGATCGGCCCACGTTCAACCTGGGTCCCCGTTCTCAGATGTGCTCTGTTTTAGTTCAATAGCATGTTTTATTCTTAAACAAAGAAAAAAAAATGAAAGAAACCTGTTTAAGAAAAAGGTATTAATTCCACTGAAAGATGGCTTTTCTCTTTGAGACATCTGCTTGTTCTGGGGCATATTTTTATAGGGAGCACAGCAATGAGATAGTGGAAGAAACAATGGGAAAATTACAGGAATCCAACAAACAAACAAACAAACAACACCCAGGCGATTGGTTAGCTGGTTCTTTGTATGTTCGTTCTTCAGCCACTTGATTTGTCCTGCCGTGGATGTATGCTAATGAGGGAGCGAACTTCTACTGTCTACGTGAGACTGCTCTGGAAACAAAGGGAGAGAAAAATAAACGAAAGAAAATATCCTTTCCTTCATCTCCCAGGGAGACAAATTCAGTTAAAATTACTTTTAGACATCTCCAAAACTATTTAAAATGAAGCAAACTGCCTGGGAATTGAGGTATACAAATTTAGAAGTCTAGAAAAGGTGTAAACTTGGACACACTTTATTTTAAGAGTGCATGTGGGAGAGAAAGCCTCGTTCTTGAAGACAGACAGGTTATGTGGAATAAGATTTCCTCTTTCTGATGATCCTGCATTAGTGCTACCACACATGACTCTGAATCCACAAAAGATTCCTCAGGTATTCAGCTAGTTCAGGACTTTCAAAGTCCAGGTCTCATGACCGAAGTCTTAGCAATATGGAGAAGTTCAGGTCCACTCAGACACTCTAGATGTCCCCTGTCTGCCAACGAAGCTGTCAGATGCTGCAAATTCAAAATTTCCCCCATGTAAGAGGCCTTACATGCATTTTCCATGAAGTCTGGAACCTCTTCCTGCTCTGTTGCAGAAAAACCAATTCTGTTCTCCAGGGATGTGGAGAAGCTTCAGAGATTTCTTGGATGTTCCCCAATCTCTTTTGGCTGCCAAGTTAGCTACCACCTAGCTCAGGGTCATTATTCAGTCTGTGTTATCTGTGTGCCACACCGACTCTTCTGGAAGTCCTGCAGAGTTTCCCTTGGGTTGCTGCTGCTTTTCTCTCTTCCTTGTTCTCCTGTAGGTTAAGCACCAGCCTCCAATCCTCCAGCAAATGTTGCCGAGCCCCTCTCTATTCTACATCTGGAATCCTCAAACTGAGGGCCCCTCTGGACATGAGCAAGTCTTGGCTATGATAGAAGGTAATGTGGTTTCTCTTGCAGGTACCCGGTCTACCTACCATTGCTGTCACCGCTGGCCAAGTGCGGGCCCTGCCCAGACACCTGGCCTTCTCCGCTGCTGGCACCAGCTCCTCATTGCTCTTGCCACGGTACCATCATGGCCACCTGCGCTGACCAGACAGGGCTGCCCTGTGTCCAGTGAAGGATGCCCTGGCCCTTCTTTCCCTCTGCAAGAGAAAGCCAGAAAGGGAGACTACATCCCACCATCATGGTGTTTGCTCACCTGATCTGACAGGACCCGAGAGGAAGGGTCTGTACTTGGAGTCCAAGTGAGCAGATTTCACCCCTCTCCTTTGGAGGCTCTTGCTACATATATTTAGAAAATTAGGAAAAATGCCAGGCCGAGCACAGTGGTGATCTGGGCTGTTCCATGCTGTATGCCTCATGAGCCAAGATACCAATTGCTACCTCTTTCAGAGCATATTGTGGTGTTCCGTTTCTGGCAAGAGTCTCACCCGAGTCCTGTAACGTCTCCAAATAATCTCATGAATCACCTTGTGGCTTCACTTCACAAGCCAGCACGGGCTAATTGCTACATTCTGTAACTATAGGGTTGAGTATCTGGGTATTTACCCTGTATTTATCGGTCCCACAGTAATTAACTTATGAACGGATTCATTGAAAAAGCGCTTACTATAAATCTACCAGGACGAGGCCAAGTGGTAAGGAAAGTGCAAATGAACTGGAGATGTGAGTCATAGCTTCTAGTAGCTTCCATCCAGATGGCTAAATGTACATGTGAAACATTTAACATTGTCTTTGTGTTCTCCCAACCGGGCACCAGGAACTCCGTACATGCCTTTGTCTGACACTCTATACCCCAAGATGATGCAAAATTTTCAATGCACCAAATTAAAAACAAAAAGTCTTTGTTCCATCTTCCTTCACCTTGGGTGAATGTTTTAAATGCTCTGTGCCTCAGTTTCTCCACGGGAAGATAGAGATTAAAAGCACCTATCATGTATGTCTCCTCCTATTCAGGGGCAAAATAGGTTTAGGTTGGTCCAAACCAGAGAGCAGAATTGGACGAAATGGTGCCAAGGGACAGATTCTCCAACACAGATTCAAAAGGGACTAATGAACCACCCGAGGTGTCCTCACAAAGCAAGCTGCTTGCCCTACAATGAGCGATCCATCCCTGCAGGCATCTGACCACAGGCCAGCTGGGTGTTTGTGGAGAGGCTGCAGCGAGGTTACAAAACTCCCCTCAACCCCCTAGGGCTCAGTGAAACACCAACAAATGCATGAACAGTGCAGGGTGGTCTTGGTCATCGGTTGAAGGTCTTATAATAGTAGATAGTTACTGTGTGTAGAAGCCTGTGTGCTCCGCCCTGAGTGTGAACAGGGAGGAGAGCAGAGTCCTGGTCCTCACTGAGGGAAATGCTTTGTGGGGGAGATGGCCATGCATCTGGGGTAAGGGAGAGATTTTAACTGAAACCCACAACTTTTAGCTTCCACCCTGAAGTGTGAGTGGTGTGGTCATCCACCGTATTCTAGGGCCAATGTTTAAAAGAGAGAAAAGAATTCTATGAGCCCTGGAGCAGGAGGGACATTGTAAGTTCCAAAGTGTATGTGTTAGACAAGAAATGTTGCCCCATTTTTTGTTCTCAAACTTAAGATACATGGATCCTATAAGAATATTTTGACCCTTCAGCGTTGACTTAAGTATTTTATATTGTTAGGTTATTTGAATACAAACAAAAAATTAACTATAAATTGCTTAGAATGATGGCATATTATATTTATAAATAACACGCAAACTGAAGCATGAAGCCAGTAACATTCACTTTTAAGTCAATTTGATGGGTGTTATTTTCCAGAACCTAACTTAAGACTGGGTTTGTGGTTCCTTCTTGTCAAACTACCTTATGACTCTCCTTGGCAAAGTCCATTACCTTGACCATCCTTGTAAAAATCCACTGTATGGGGTTAAAATCAGGGATGTTAACGTCTGAAGCTGCCACTCAGCAGTTATGTGGCCTTGGGCAAGTTACTTTATTTCTCTGTCCCTCACTTTCCTTGACTGTAAAATAAGGGTGAAACAGTAGTACTCATGTCTTAGAGTTGCAGTAAGAATTAAAGTTGAAATCATGCACAGTGTTTCAGTCTGTTGGGGAGGTCATAACAAAAATACCATGGTCTGTGTGGCTTATCAACAATAGAAATTTATTCCTCACAGTTCTGGGAGCTGGAACGTCCAGGATCAAGGTGCCAGCAGATGCAGTGTCTGGTGAACGTTCCCTTCCTGGCCCATTAATGGTGACTTCTCACGGTGTCCTCACACAGTGGACGAGGCTCTGGGGCCTCTTTGATAGGAACATTATTCTTTTTCCTGATGACTCAGTCCTCATGAACTAACCACCTTACCAAGGCCCACCTCCTGATAGCATCTCCTTGGAAGTTGGGATTTCGACATGTGAATTTGGGGGGACAAAAGCATTCAGGTTATAGCACATGGCCCAAGAACTCATGATCCTACATCCTTACCATGATCTAGATAATGAAAAAATTACTTTAAAAGATTATAACTAAGCCAGGTGAAGTAGCATACTCCTGTAATCCCAGTACTTGGGAGCTTGAGACAGGAGAATCACAAGTTCAAGGCTGGTCTGAGCAACTTAGTGAGACCCTGTTTCAAAAATAAAAGATAAAATTGGGCTAGGGGTCTAGCTCAGAAGTAGAATGCCCCTAGGTTCAATAACCAGTACCAACCAACCAAACAACCAACCAACAAACAATAAAGATCTGAGGGTGTAGCTCAGTGGTAGAGTGCCCCAGGGCTGGCCCTGAACCTGTGATCCTCCTGTCTCAGCCTCCCAAGTACTGGGATTACAAGTGTGCACCACCACGCCCAGCTTTGGATGCTATTTGAAACACATTAATTCAGGATTTCAGGAAAAGAACAAATGATATTGTTTGGAATAATTAGTCAAGGCCTTTGCCATATTGTCTAAGAGCCATTCAAAATGCCAGACATCATGATAAGCCTTTTATAAATGGTATCTTTTTTACTCTTCAGAACCTACCTATGGTGGGAACATCTTTAAAATAAAGAGACTGAAACTAAGAGAGTAATTTGCTGAACATCATTGAAAGAAATGAAAGAACCAAGCATTAGCCTGTAAAACCCCTGCTCCTACCCATCAGTCTAATGCCTCCTTGGGAAAGACTAGAGGAAGAAGCATCAGGAAGAGGAGCCTGAGACTGACCTAGTTGTAAAGCCTGCAGTGAACCGGTTGCATCCTGCCTTCTTGGCACTTACCTACTAGCCCGTAAGTTATGGTGTTCGCCTGCAGCGCTGGCCAGGCAAAAGCCAGACTCTCAAGTCTGAGTTAAACAAAGGAGGAGATGTTGTCTTAATGCAATTGTGAATACATCTGATGTTAATTCAGGCATAAAGAAACTCACAATAAGATTTGCAGGAATACATATTGAAAAAGGATAATGAACCTCCAATTATATGAGGCTTGGGTCTTATTATCATTTATTGGAATAACCAAAACAATTAGATGAGGATTTTTAGTGAATATTGACTGGGAACATTTACAAAATGATAACTACCATTGTAATTACTCTCTTCTTTCTCTCTCTCTCTCTACTGTGTTGAATCAGTTGTGAAACAACCCAAAGCGACTTCAAAAAGTTAAATCTATTTTCAACAATATTTTTCTTCTGTGGCTCAGAAAGTCATTGATCAGAATTTTCCACAGGTTGACTTTGACCCTGATGTGATAACTGAGTTATTCCTCTGTCTAAAACTTTTCCAACCAACAATCTTAGTTGACCTCTACTGTCTACCTCACAGCAGGAACCTGTCAACATTAAGAAAGAAGTACAAGGATTATTATGGTCACATTCTTAAAATCCTGCTATAAAAAAGACTATTTTTTAATTTATCTTTTACTTTCCTGCCAAATATCTTTGGTTTTCCTTTCTTACTAAGAAGGGTAGCTAGTCACTGTAATGTTCAGTGACTGGCTAAAATGTATTGTTAGCCATATTGAAATTGTCACATATCAGATAAAAGATTGAAAAGTCCCCTCACCCCATTCTGCTATATTTCGGTGGATAATCATAAGAGGAAAGATTGAGGGAAGTGATTTTATTTTATTTGGAAGAGAGGTTTGAAAAAAGAAAATAATATAGTTCCCCAAAATAAAACATGTATTGTATAGGTGGTAGTCAAATACATCTCCGATCTACACAAGAATCATTTTATCTGCAGCAGGAAAACGGAGTAAGACTGTGACATTATAACTGTGGTGGCTTTAAGACAATGCTTTCATTTCTAAAACTCTAAAGAATCCTAGAAATGGGAAAAATTTAAGAAAACAGTCGACAAAGAACCCCATTCCTTCCATCTCAAAATTCAGGATTTCCTTGGAGAATTACTTCCTATCTGGAAAATAATAAATAATAAATCCTTGGCTCTTTATTCAAACCCAAAAGAATGAAACTTTCCTCAAATTCTTTCCTGATGTCAGTTCAACCCCATTACCTATTGGTCAGAGAACAAATGATAAAACTGCCCGATCCAATCTACCTTGAACACGGAAGCAAAGGTCATCAGTATAGAATCAGCAGATTAAACATAGGTAAGTCTTTTTAAAAGTAATGTCTAAAGGTTAGGCTCCAGAAATGTAAGGATGGCTTAATATGGGAAAATCTATGAGCACAGTGTACTCTTTTAATAGCTCAAATGAGGAAAAAAATCATATGATTGCCTTTTATATCAAAAGATGATAATATTTAACATTTATACCAGGCCAACAATTTTTATTAAAACAGTTGGAAAGTTTCCTTGTGTAAAATATGAGAAAAAGCCAAAATGCATACATGTGACATATATGCATATGTATGTATATATCACATTCCATGCTTATAAACTGCATATGCTCTATGCCTTATCACTGTCTTGGAACAATAGCCAATCTCATGTTTGATGATTAACAGTAGAATAGACTATTTTTATATCCATCATCTTAAATTGTTCTGGAAATACTATACTGAAATTAGAGTTTATACCCTGGTAAGACAAAGACAGTATTTTCAGATGATACAATGATTATCTGGTAAACCCAATAACATCCAGTAAAAATCTCTTCCAAGCAGTAGGAAAATTGAATACATTGGTTACAAAATGATCACACAAAAAGTGGTAGTGTTTTACTTATGGATTAGTGTGAAATATTTAAGACACACTGAACAATTTAAGGAAGCTGTATAAGCACCTGTGGACAGACCTTCTGGCTTAAGGAATGAAGTATTGCTGATGTGATGGAAAACCTGTGCATTACCCTCCTGATCATGTTTGTTAGGGTTTGGGTTTAGGATGTACCCCAAAGCCGGGTGTGGCAGCACACGCTTGCAATCCTAATACTTGGGAGACTGAGACAGAAGGATCAGAAGTTTCAGGCCAGTCTCACAACTTAGTGAGGCACTCCGCAACTTAGTGAGACCCTGTTTCAAAATAAAAATAATACTCTCAGGGTATAGTATAGCTCAATGGTAAAACACCCCTGGGTTCCATCCCCAGTAAAACACACACACACACACACACACACACACACACACACACACACACAATCCCAAAAGCTCATGTGTTGAACTCATGGTCCTCCGTGCAGGAACTCTCAGAGGTGAGGCATAGCTGGAGGAGGTGGGTCGCTGGCTGAGGGAATTACCTTAGGGACGACATTTGTCCCTGAACACTTTCTCTCTATCTCTCTGCTTTTAGCTGCCATAACTGGGAGCAGATTTTCTCCACCGTGTGCCCTGCCACCAGTTTCTGCCTTGGAGTTCGCTGACCTTGGACTGAACCTCTAAAACTGTGAACCAAGTAAAACTTTCCTCCTGTAAGTTGTGCTTGTGAGGTATTTGGTCACAAGGACAAAAGAGCCGATTAAAGCAATTGTTCTTCCCCTGGAGGTACTCCTTATGGTGAATTTGGTACTGGTCATTTTCATGCAGTTCTTAATGCTTCTCTTAAATATGCATATACTCCTAAATTCCATTTGTGGTTTATTTGATGCCACAATGCAAATGGCATGCTACTGAAAGGGTTCTTTTCAGTTTGCTGGTGCTGGTCAGAATAATATTTCTGGACTCTGCTGAGAGAGAGTGAGGGGCTTTGGCACTCCATCTTCTGGATATGGATTATTCTAGTGCATGAATATAGCTCCACTTATTCCACTGCTTGCTGTCAGGAACATTCATGGACATGTCTTCTTTTCACAAATGTGAGAATTTCTCTGGACTCCAGGGGTCTGTAGTATGTACTAGGGACTGCAGAGAATCCAATATCCTCACCTTTTCTAGATAGAACTCAACTAGTCTCAACTCATGTTCCAACCAGTAATGTCTACAAGTTCTCATTATTTCACATCTACCCAAACACTTTCTTTCATCAGTCATTTTTTTTACTATGCCAACAATAAATTTGCAAAGATATAATGGAAATAAAAAGTTATTTTTGTAATAATAGCGATAAAATTACTAGGAAAAAATTGCAAGTAATGTGGTACAGAAATTATGTGAGGAAAACTAAAGCACTTTTCAAAAAAGAATATGAAGAAAGACTTTAATAAATAAAGAGTAATGTATTTTTCTTAGGTACAAAAAGTCTAAATTGAAGAGATGATAAAATTTTAGTCTAAATTATTTTATAAATTCAAAACCTAAAGTTATTTCCCTGTAGGTATTTAAACGAATATGTGTACATATGTATATATTTCATATATACTTCAGACACACACACACACACACACACACACACACACACACACACACACACACATATATTCTACCTCTGAGCTACACCCTAGCCCTTTTTTATTTGTTTTGAAACAAAGTCTCACTAGGTTGCTGAGAATCTCACTATTCACTATATTGCTGAGGTTGGTCTTGAACCTGTAATCCTCCTGTCTCAGCTTCCCAAGTACTGGAATTGCAGGTGTGTGTCAAGCAGATATTATTTTATTACACATTTGAAAGAGTACAGTGTCAATGCAAGACAAAAAGATTAGTCTTTGAAGTAGTGACTAGAAAAATACTCAAGGATAACCCAAGTGAAAAAACGTGATCCCTCGAATCATTGGGAAAAAAAAGAAAAAGATATGATCTTATAAATGCTACTGGAGTTTTAACTAATGAATTTAAAATAAACAAATTTGGATTCCTACCTCACAATGAACATATGCACAATTCAAGAGAACTAAACATTCAAATGGAAAAATAAAACCAAAATAACTAGATAAAAATGTAGGTGATCATGTCTGTGATCTTGGGTACAGAGCTGGAAACCACCAAGAAGAGATTTGACTTCATGAAAACCAAAGGGACTTTAGCCAAAGGAGGAGAGATTCCAGTAGAAGAGTGGAAGAGGATGGGGGAGGGAAGAGGGGAAGGAGGGAGACTTAATGAAGGAAACCGTTCAAATAATGCTAAGGACATATACAAAGTTATCAATGCCATCTCAATAACGTGTACCGGAAGGGGAGGGAGCGTGGTGCGGTCTGGAGGGACCCACACCAGGTGCTTTCTGCACACACGTGTCCATCACTCTGAACCTTATCATGATGTGTAATTACAATGCACCAGCAATTAAAAAAAAATGAAATCTTTAGCTCAATGAAAGAAGCTAAGCAGATAAAGAAAAATAAACTAGAAAAAAAATTTTTTTTTTTTTCGGTACCGGGGATTGAACTCAGGGGCATTCTACCTCCAAGCTACACCCCCCGCCCTATTTTTTATTCTTTATTTTGAAACAGGGTCTCACTAAGTTGCGGAGTGCCTCACTAGGTAGCTGAGGCTGGCCGAGAACCCGGATCCTCCGGTCTCAGCCTCCCGAATGCTGGGATTACAAGCGTGCGCCACCATGCCCGGCTTAGAAAAAATTTTATGAGAGTTAATAGTCCAAACATAAAGAGTTTTTATGGATATAAGAAAAAGATAGACCTCAATAGAAAATCCCAGTTCATAAGCAAGCAAAATTATAAAATAGAAGAAATAGCGTTCTTAATAATTTTAAAAAATGTTCCTTATAGCTATCATGAGGTAGTAAGGCAGGGCTGGGTTGTGGGAAATTAGCAATGTGAACTCGCACATTTTTGAAGGAAATTTGCCTCTGCTTCAAAAGCCAAATTGTGTATACATTTGACACAGACATTCTATACCAGAAATTCATCACCAGGGAAATAGAGCAGGAACGAGTGAGCAGGCAGACGCTTGGGACAGGAGTGCGTGCCAGGATCCAGATGGATCTGGGTGTGATTGTCGGGCAGATAACTATCCACACCTTGGTCATTTCACAAGAGTAGCCTAGTAATTCATCACACCTCTTGGAGTTGTTGTGAGGGTTAAATGAAGCAACATATGCTAGTGCTTCAGAAAACACAGGATGCATCACACATGTGCTATACATTTTCACAACTTAATTGTCATTACTAGTAAGGTCTATTCACATTTTATAGCCCTTCAGTCATTGAAATGATGATGCAGAAGAAGGTTATGGACAGAGGAAGATGCTTACGATACATCATTAAATAAAAAGGCAGTTTATAGATAACATTTATAACATGAATATTCTTCCTCCTCCTCCTCCTCCTCCTCCTCCTCCTTCTCCTCCCTTGTGGTACTGGGGATTAAACCCAGGGGTGTTCTACCATTGAGCTATACTCCCAGCCCTTTTTATTTTTTATTTTGAAATAATGCCTCCCAAAGGTACCACACACTGGCCTTGAACTTGTGGTCTTCCAGTCTCAGCCTCCCAAGTACAAGGATCTATAGGTGTGCACCACTGTGCTATCATATGAATATATTTCTAATATATGTGTAGTCTTGCTACCTCAAGACAAGGAAGAGTAGCTACTTGCCAGAAGAGGACAGAAAGCAGGCACTTAACTTGAATCTGCCTAAGTAGCCTATTAGCGTTCTATTAAGTGGTCACTTAACACAAATCTGTCTAAATGGGCATGAAAATTTTGCAGTAAAAAAAAAAAAAAAAAACAAGAAGAAAGAAATGAATTTTATGACTTTATCTTGAAGGGCAAAGCAAAAGCTTTCAGGAAATTTTGTATTTTATTCTCCACGAAATTCAAAACAGAATGGTGATTAAGTACTATTTCATAAGTGAATAATGAACTGCTTTTTTTTTTTTTTTTTTGCGGTACTGGGGATTGAACTCAGGGGCATTCTACCTCCGAGCTATACCCCCAGCCCTATTTTTTATTCTTTATTTTGAAACCGAGTCTCACTAAGTTGCGGAGTGCCTCACTAGGTAGCTGAGGCTGGCCGTGAACCCGGATCCTCCAGTCTCAGCCTTCCAAATGCTGGGATTACAAGCATGCTTTGAATGATTTTTTTTGACACACATTTCCTTAAAAGCAGTGCATTTACAACAACCATTAGGCACCTACTGTGTGCAGGCACATTGCAGGTGCTGAGGACTCAGCAAACTGAACAAGACAAAGGCTTGCTCCAATGGGCGTCACTTTTTCGAGGGGAAGAGTGTTGGGACACATCACTGCACGGAAAGATGACTGTGGGAGGAACAGACCCAGGTGTCGGGTATCCCGTCTCCGAGACAGGCTCTCTGGTATGGGAAGTTGAGGCAAGACCCTCGAGAAGTGGTGATGGAGGGCCAAGGGAGGAGAGCCTGAGGCAGAGGCAGCGTGTGGCACAAAGGCCATGAACCAGGGATGTGCCTGACCTGTTTGAGCATCAGTGTTGGTGTCCACACGGCTGGACCAGGGCTGGAGACACCTGGACGAAGGCACACGGAGCTGAGAGGGCAGAACCTGGGAGGAGAGGAAAGCCGACAGAATGGCTGCCTGGACGCCATGCACAGGAAGAGTCTCGGGAAGCAGGGAGGGGTGGGTGGCTTAGTGCTGAGGGACCCACTAGTCAAGGGCTGAGAAAGGCCCCTGATTGGCAGCTTGGAAGTCACCAGACAAGGAAGCTTCCCCAGAAAGGTGGCAAAGAAAGCATTAGAATGAGAAGAGTTGGAAGCAGGAGTCAAGCGTTCCTGTAATGCGTTTTCCCGCAGAGAAATGAGACAGGAGCTTTAGACAAGAGTGGATCAAGGAAAGGGCTGGGTTTTGGGGGTGAGGGGTGGGGAGGGAGGGCGAGAGCAGTCTGTTTGAATCATACTGATGGGAGTATCGATACAGGGAGGAAGACAGTGACAGAGAAGAGAGCACGGCTGGAGTCACGTCCCAGAGTGTGGAGAGGGGGAGATCCAAGGCTTGCACACTGGCCTTGCTGCCTGGGTCATGGACAGTTCACCGGCGTTTTTCCAAAGTTGGGGTGTGCTTTAGGATCACCTGGGAGACTAAAAAGCCAACACCTCTCAGCCTGTAGCATGGACTGTTGAAATAAGTGCACGGGCTTGATGAAATTCTTCATCTTTTGCCATATTTCCAGCTTTGCTTTGGTATCAGTTTTTTATTTTATTTGAATATCCTGTAAGTGATGAGAGAGACTTCCCAGCAAAGATTCTCAGTTGGATCTGTTACTCGGACAGAGGGTCAGTGGGCACCTTTTTCCTTCCTTCCTTCCTTCCTTCCTTCCTTCCTTCCTTCCTTCCTTCCTTCCTTCCTTCCTTCCTCCCTTCCTCATTCCTTTCTTCCTTCTTTCCCCAGTAACCATGATATACTGAAATGACATAATGTAAATTTTTTTTTTTTTTTTTGTGGTACTGGGGATTGAACTATTCTACCTCCGAGCTATACCCCCAGCCCTATTTTTTATTCTTTATTTTGAAACAGGGTCTCACTAAGTTGTGGAGTGCCTCACTAGGTAGCTGAGGCTGGCTGCGAACCCGTATCCTCCTGTCTCAGCCTCCCAAATGCTGGGATAACAAGCGTGCACCACCACGCCCGGCAATATATTGGAATATTAATGTTGGACAGGAAGGAAATTTTGACACACATTGCAACATGGATAAACTTTGAGAACATTATGTTAAATAAAATGAGCCAGTCACAAAAATGAAAAGTGTGAAAACAAGCTTGAAATGTTCAGTTTACTGTGAAATAATTAGTAACATATGCTGAGTTCTACTATTCTATAGGCAAAGAACATGGTACATTTTTTTTAGATGTTTGTTTCATTTAACCTTCATGGAATGCAGAACTATATACAATAATACAATTCATTTTGATGTTAATTTTTATGATCATATTTAACAATAAGATGTCTGTGAAATTGAGTATACATCCAATTATTTGATATTAATTTTTATGAGCATAACAATCTAACAATTGTTAAGATGTCTGTGAAATTGAGTATTAAAAAGTAATTATTTATTTAAAAAAAAAGAAAAGTGTGATTCTGTTCACATGAGGTATCTGGAGTAACCAAACTGTAGTAAAGGAATGTAACGTTGGTTGCCAGGGATGGAGAGAGGTGGGATGGGGAGTTCTGCTTCACACGGATGGAGTGAGTTTCCGTTTAACAAAATGAAAAGGTTCTGGAGATTGGGGGGCCATCAACGTGAATATGCTGAACGCTAGTGAACTGTACACTTCAAAAGGATTACATGAATTTCATTATTATTAAAGTTTTTAAAGAAGGAAGAGAGATGAAAGAAGAAAGAAAGAAGGAAAGGAAAGAAAGGAAGGAAGGAAGGAAGGAAGAAAGGAAGGAAGGAAGGAAAGGAGTGAGGGGGGAAGAAGGGAGGGAGGGAGGGAAAAAGAAAGGAAGGAAAGAAAGAAGGAAGGAAAGAAAGAAGGAAGGAAAGAAAGAAGAAAGGAAGGAAAGAAGGAAGGAAGGATGGGCCAGCTCTGTTTCAGGGGCATAACCTTTCTTGAAGGTCTAGTGGGCACGGAATGCGGAGATCCCACACAAATCCTTTGAGAGTCACCTTCAGTTTCGTGGCTCTATAAAATGTTAAGATTCTTTCCTCATACTTGAAAAGAACTCAGGTAATGAAAAGGGTTTTTATAAATAACATGATTTTGTAGCCTGTCTTTTGAGTTTAGACCAGGACTACTACAAGAACCCCATATGAATACAAGTTTTAACATTCTGGCTAGCTTAGACCAAAGGAAAAAATGGCTTTTTTTTTTTTTTTGGACGCGTTTTCAGTGTAATTTATGTTTCCAGTCTCTACTGTACAGTGTGATTCATTTCAAAGGGGCGCTATTTAAGGCAGCGTGGCTTTAAACGGGGCTACGTAACATAAAAGGAAGCCACCGCATCTAAGTCACCGCTCAGGAGCCCAGACTTCATAATTATGTGGCCAACTGTTTCCAGCCACGAGTCAGCTGTGGATCTAAATGGAATGGCTCACCTGCCGCAGTTGTGTAAGTTCCTCTCATTGGAAGGTCATAATTACTTTGATGGCTCTCTGTCACCCTTCAGAGGGTACTTCTCTTGGGGATGTGCAGCTGTACCTCCAGGATCCACAGCCCACTCGATCACTCCGTCAAGGACAGGACAGGTCAGCTCAGGACTGCAATGACGAAGGGCGCTCTCCCAAGTTGTGCGAGGAGGCTCCTACACCCCTCCATCTCGGTACTCCGAGTGTAGTCATTATGAAGCCGATGTTCTGATGTTCTTTTATCTCAAGAGGCCAAATCTCCCACGTGGTGTGTGTCTGAATTGCATACTCGTCAGGCACAAGGACTACGGCTGGTGTGGGTTATAGGTTCATAGGTTGTTTTTTTTTTTTTTTTCCTCCTCCTTTTTTTTTTAAAGTCAGTCATTGGAACTTCAAAGCAACACATGCTCCTAGTAAAAAATGTGAATGCTGCAGAGGACTCTAAAACCAAATTAAAATTAAAATGTCCCTATCCCTCCTTTTAACTCCACCCACCCCTGGATGTAACAATTTGGTGGGTTTTCTTTTATGCTCTTTTATTTTGTTGTTTAAAAAGCATATGTATGTAAGTGTGTGCATTTGAATGTATGTGTGCATTATTTCATCCACATCATACTAAACATTGTATTCATTAATCTGCTTTTTTCACTTGACCATATATATATGGCAAACTGCTGACATATCTTTCAAAACCTGGATGTCATTTGACCATATATACATATTTTTTTGGTATTGGGTGGAGCCCAAGGGAATTCTGTCTCTGGATATACCCCCAGCACTTTTTGCTTTTTATTTTGAAACAGAATCTCACTAAGTTGCTGAGGCTGGCCTTGAACCTGTGATCCTTGGGTCTCTGCCTCCCAAATACTGGGATTACAGGTGTGTGCCACCTCACCCAGTGTCACAGGCAGTTTTTTTTTTTTTTTTTTTTTTGGTACTGGGGATTGAACTCAGGGGCATACTACCTCTGAGCTACACTCCCAGTCCTATTTTTTATTCTTTATTTGAAACACTAGGTAGCTGAGGCTGGCTGCAAACCTGGATCCTCCAGTCTCAGCCTCCCCAGTACTGGGATTACAATCATGTACCACCACATTCGGCTCACAGGCATATTTTGAATGTATTTTGCAGGCCTCATTTTTAACAGTTGTGTAGTAGTCCATCGCATGGACATACCATGGTGCACGTAGACATCCAGGTTCTGAAAGATATGTCAGCAGTTTGCCATTCAGACAAGTCTGCGACAGTCACCTCTTGATGACATTCCTGCCCATCAACTGTTTCTATCACTTTGTGTCCAGAGATGGTAATGCTGACTCCAGGACAAGTACAATTCCTACTTTGACAAGCATTTTCATGTTCTTTCTGGACTTTATTTTCCTTTCTGGTATATCTTGTGGGCTTGACATGCACAAATATAGAAAGGTTGAGGGCATGTGTGGGAATAGATGCCTTTTGATCCAAACTAATTGGTAAATATTTCCAAACATGATGTTAATGTTTTAGAAAATACAAAGTTAATATAAGATATGTTTGCCCCTCTTGCACCTCAAAATGTCCTTACCTATTGTATTTTAACTGCAAAACTACAAGAACGCTTACTGAGAGTTTAGAGGAATACAATAAATAAATAAGCAAACAAACAAATAAACAAGTAAATGAATGAATGAATGAATGAATAAATAAATAAATAAATAAATAAGGCAGATCTGTATGTACCCAGTGGTAATGGTGGCGTAGATGGTTATGCTGACATACCTGACTCTCACCTGACCTGGGATGCTCTGGCCGACCTTCACTTAGGATGCTCTGCTACAGCCATCTGGTTGTTTATGACTGGCGTTCATCCTGCCTGTGCTGATCTGGTTGTCAAATATTTTAAATATCACCTCTGTAAATAATGCTTTCTGCTTATTTTAATTGAGAGTAAAGATCTCATTCAAAGCTCACCACGCCAGCTGAAAGGTACTGTGATCACCTCCATTTTGTAGACAAGGAAATAGGGGCTCAGAAGTCAAGTTGCTGAAGGCCAAGGGGTCTGTTGGTCGTGGGGCTGGAACCCGAGTCCAGGCTGTGGACCATTGTGCTACCGCAGCATGGATGTCAGAGTAGTGATAAGAAACTCTACAGCACAAAGGGACTTCCGGGCAGACATGAAAATGGAGTAGCACTGGCTCAGACACTCAAAACAGAGCAGGGAGGCCTTTGTTCAATTGCATTTAGATGTGACCCTAGCTGGCTTCAGAGCCGGGCTGCCTGCACAGATTCCCAGGAGGCAGGTTGACCTTTGGACTGAGCCGGGCTGGGATTCACTAGCTTTCCTTAACCATCTTGAAAACAGGCTGCTTGCTCTAAACTACCTAGAAATCCCGACCACACCCAATCCCTTTCTCACAGGATATCTAGACTCTTGTCACAGTGTCTGACAAGCAATGACGTCATCACCACCACCATCCCCCTTGATTTTAAGCTTCAAATACACATCACCATTGTGCGCAGCTTGAGTGCATTTTTTGTGCTGCTGGAATCTGTGTTTTTCTCCGTCCCAGTCTTAATTACCCCACGGATACATGCCCTTCTTTGTTCTCTGCCAGATTTTTATTCTCGGTCCACAGTGACTTGGAGAATTTGTTAAGGATTAAATATCATTAAAGTCGGGAAGAAAAAGACGGCATCCTGGGTACAGTTTGGGCAAAACCTCTGAGCTGAGATGAGACAGTGTCACCCATTCCTTTCTATCTCTAGACAACTGAGGGGCTCTGGGGAATTTGCTGGAACCTGCTTTCCCAGAATCCTTCTTCCCCACGGCTCTCTGTTCTGCATTCAGCCCGGCTGCCCTGGAGAATTCGCTCCTCTGCAGGGAGACTTCCGACTGTCGTGTCAGGGGCACCCTGATCCTATTTCCTAATGGCTGTCCATTCACATGCCAGTCACTCCTTCAAGCACAGTCAAGGTGTGATATCCATCATGGAGCCTCTGTCTTCAGAGCCAGAAGCGTGCTTCTCCTCAGAGCTCCCTCGTCTGCACCTGTGCTGGAGCCCAGCTGTTGCAGGTTACCTGTGGGCACATTGCATGGCGCTCCGTCTTGTTCATCCCGGGGTTGCTCACGGCAGGCAGCGCCCCGCTCGCTCTGCCTTTCCTCGTATCCAGTTCCGAGAGGGCCTCAGGAGACCATTCCTTTTCTGGGGGTCCCCAGGTTCCATCCTACCAGGAACACAGGCCAATTTCCTTCTTCACCCCGTACTCCTCCAGTCGTCCAACATGTATTTGTTTCATTCCCAATGTTCCAAGCATGCTCTGAATTCTGAATGGCTGTGTGTGTGTGTGTGTGTGTGTGTGTGTGTGTGTGTGTGTGTGTAACTAGGGATCAAATCCAGGGGTGTTCTACCTCTGAGATACAATCCTAGCCCTATTTTATTTTGAAACAGGATCTCACAAAGTTACCGTGCTTGGCCTCGAAACTGTGTTCCTCCTGTCTCAGCCTCCCAAGTATTGGAATCACAGGAGTGCGCTTGAAAGGCCACTTGCTTCTGAATGTTTCCTGTCTTATCTTCATTATTTTAAAAGTGTGGACCCTCCGTAATATGAGGAAGTTAGGGAGAAAGTGGGTCATAAGAGGGATTCTAGATGAAGAAGGAGAAACCTTAGATGAGCAAAGAAGGCGATGTCGGGGTTGGGGGGAAACACCCTAATGCACATGATGTACTTTTACAAACATATCAAAGTCAATCACTAAACCGAATATGAGAAGGAGGGAGAGGGGACGGAATGGGGCAGGAATTTGGGAAGGGTTAACTGAGAGATGTGTGCATGTATGCCTTTATCAGTTTCTGTCTAGCAAAGATGTATTATTACAATGCACCAATAAAAAATTATTAAAAAACCGAATAAAACGTGCACCCATGAACACTTATTTTCCTTTATAGAACGAAGTGTTGCTCAGTTCTAGGATGAAAATTAAAGCGAACTGGAATCTTTTAAGAAATTAAGAGCAAAACATGAGCCTCAATATGACTGCGTCATCAGCTACAGTTTGGAGCATATCAGAACAGCACCCCTGCTTTCCTTGTTCAGGACACAGGACTTCCATTCAAGCAGGTTAATGTCTGCTGGCTCTCACCGTGCCTCACTGAAGTCGATTTGAAACCTCAGACAATATTCCTCCTTAGTCCTGCAGGCCCACGTATTCCTATTCCTGCTTGAGAAGTTGCTCGTTTGGAGGGTTGGAGCTTAGGTTTATCTGTACACTGGTTCATCCTATCTGCCCAGCCTATGGTCCTCTCCTGATGCATCCTTTTGGGTCTGAGTGTATTTATTCATACACACGAGGTGATGAGCAGGGTGCCTGCATCCCTCGGAAGGCTTTGTGAACGGTAGCTGGTAAGGCAGGGAGGAAGCATGGTCAAGTTGATCTCTTTATCCTAAGTTTTGATTCTATATAGGAAACTTTGCTTTTTTGTATGAACTTAGAGCACAATGATCATAAGTGGATTCTATGAATTCTGCCAACAACGGGGAGGGTTAGAAGTCTTGCCAGCAAAGAGTATGAGGTGATCTCATTGTGCATGTACATAAAGGCAAAGAATTCTTTAAAAAGTAATGTTTAATTGACAAATAAAATTATACGCATTTATGGTGAACAACAGGATGGTTTGATGTATGTAGGTATTTTGGAGTGGCTAATTAAAGTTAACTAGTATATGCATTATCTAACCTTAGACTCGTTTTCTTTGTGGTGAGAATTTACAATCTTCTCTCAGCAATTTTCAATCATATAATACTTTGTTTTAACTACTGGCACCATTGCTGTCCAATAGATTTCCTGAAACATATTCCATTTTTGTCCCTTTTTACCAACCTCTCCCAAGACCCCACCCCCGGCCTCTGGCAACTGCTGTTTTACTGTTTCTGTGAGGTCGCCGATTTTAGAGACAATGTCTTTTGTGAGAAGTAAGTTGTGTTATTTCACAAATGACTGGCTGTGTGTATGCTTTTAATTGAATACAAGTTTAAATTATTTTTTTATTTGAGAAAATTCTTATCCATTACCAAACAAAAAGCTTTCTTAGGTTCAAAGAAAGCTAAATGAAGATCTCTGATATTGTAACTTGCGGCTCTACTGTGTTCTGGTTCCTGGGCCTTCAACAGGATATTAGAAAACAGCAGCTGCCTAGCCAGCCTGTCCTGCTTTTTATTTTATTTTATTTTATTTTTTGTGGTACTGGGTATGGAACCCAGGGGCATTCTACCTCTGAGCTATACCCCCAGTCCTATTTTTTATTCTTTATTTTGAAACAGGTTCTTAGTTGCGGAGAGCCTCACTAAGTAGCTGAGGCTGGCCACGAACTGGATCCTCCTGTCTCAGCCTCCCAAGTACCGGGATTACAAGCGTGAGCCACCACGCCTGTCTTGTCCTGCTTTGTTTTGCTGGGAGGTTGATGGAGCGAAAGGGCAGCAGACAAAGGTGACATTAGGTAGTGACAGTATACAGGACAGGCACGTCGGGCTCCTTTTCCCCATCGACTCCCTTGTCTAGCTCGTGGCATTTTGGTGAGAATCCAAGATCGCATTCGGTGTTATTTGTAACCTGCTCTTCAAATGTCAAGGATTATTATTTAGAAACTTCAGGATTTGCTAATTCATACGGAGACTCCGCTCCCTCCCACACGATTAACACCTTAGTTTACAAAAGAGCAGAGGTAATACAGAGGAAGAAAATTCAAAATAATACAGAGGAGAAAACAGAGAAGAAATTGGTAATTAGAAAGACAAAACATTCCAGTAGTTGTGCATAGGAAGGGAGGCTGTGAAGCCCTTGGATTGAGAAATTTGTGATGTCAGGAATCAGAATGTTGGAAAGTAGCTTCAGTGATATTTCCTTGAGACAAAGAGATAGAGTATTGGCAAGAGCAGGGTATAAGCCGGGCGTGGTGGCGCATGCTTGTAATCCCAGCATTGGGGAGGCTGAGACCAGAGGATCCAGGTTCGAGGCCAGCCTCAGCTACCTAGTGAGGCACTCCGCAACTTAGTGAGAGTCTGTTTCAAAATAAAGAATAAAAAATAGGGATGGGGGTATAGCTCAGAGGTAGAATGCTCCGGAGTTCAATCCTCAGTACCCCCCCCCCCCCAAAAAAAAGAGCAGGGTATAGTGGTGCATGTCTGTGATACCTTGGGAGGCTGAGACAAGAGGATCACAAGTTTGAGGACAACTTACTAAGACCCTGTTTCAAAACAACAACAACAACAACAAAATACAAGGAGAGGAGGAAGGGGAAGGGTAGATCAGAGACTGAACACCACTGGGTTCAATCCCCAGGAGCAAAAAAACAAATAAATAAATAAAAGTGAAGAATATTGGCAGTAAGGACAATGGCATGGCTGGATGTTTCCCTTCCTGGTGCTAAAATGGACCCTTCCGCTTTCCCTTCTCTTTGAACCTTATTACTATACCCTCCCCAAAGCTCACTAATTGAGCTTGTTCACTCCTTTCTCCTCCCTGACACACCCGCACACACCTTTAACAACCAAAGTGCTTGCAAACAACAGGAGCCAGATGAAAGGGGATAATGCCACGGTCCAAGCAAACAAACAGCTGGGAGCTAAAATCAACATCTGGAAAACTCTTGGAGTGATGGGAGTGGTTTATCTGCAGGCAACTGACATCAGTTGTCATGTTCAGAATCTCTGTTTGCCCGCCTGGCATGGAGTGATCCAGTGCCTGTCCTGATCCCTGATTCTCTTCAAATAGGTAGATGCCCCCCCCCCCCAATCCATGACAAAGCACAGGAAAAGTGCATATCCAATTTAGACTGTGAAAGGAGTAATTCAAGGGTATTTCTCCCCTTTACATTCAGGGAGGATGAAAGAAAAGTGAGTTGGATTGAATGATAAATATACTCACAGAACAAATACCTTCATCACAACACAAACCACATCCTGACAAGTTTTTCAAGCCTCAACTTTTGAGATAGTGGGAAGGTCTCATGTTTCATGCTATTGACTTTAATTAGGCTCACAAGTTTGACAATTTATTGCTGTTATCAGTGCTGTTTTTTAAAGCCAATATTCTTAACAGTTACACTCACCCAAACTCACTCAGCTCAACCTCACAAATTTTAAGAGAAAATATGAGCATATATATATTTTTTTGCGACAGTTTCTAGCACCAAGTCAACAGTGCGGTCACATTATGATATAGTAGAGCAATAACATACAAAAGGTTCCTTATAAAATTGCCTTTTTCAGAAATTCATAAAACACTTAAAAATGAGCAAAAAGTTTTAAGACTCTGGAAAAGTGAGATTGTGCCAAAAGATGTATTTCAGCATAAATTAGTGGATGCGAATGAGTAGAACACGAAATCTGGTCATTCATTTTATTTGTGCCCGAGATATAATTTGTCTTCCAGTTATTTTAATGAATGTCCTTGGTGTTTGCTTGGATTTCTGCTTCCCTCCCCGATTTGTACGCAAAAGATGACATGCTAAGAGTGAAGATCCACATACAGATGCACCGGTCAAAGGTGGGGAGCCATGCCGCCTTCAAGCCCCTGCTCTTTCCCCAGATTCCTAAGTCTTAGAGGTGGAGGTGTCCCTAGTGGCGACCAAGAAACTACAGAAGCTTAGACGGAGATCTTCCTGGCCAAGGAGGTCCCTGGCCTTCTGGGTGGCTACTTGGGTTTCCAAGGATGGCATGTCCAGAAAAGGCATTGAAGGGGGCGATCAGGTCTCAGAAGACATTTTTAAATACCACCCTCCCACACACACTCATCTGATTGGGCCTACGAAATTGATAGTTTCTGTATTTTATTTTACTTCCAATTTGTTGCTTGCTTGGTTTCTTCGCTGAGGGAAATGCTGGGCAAGGCAGTGGGTCCTTGGCTGGACTTACTTGTCTCTGCTTTCAAAATCCCCTGGCTTTTCTCCTCTCTTTGAGCTCTCCTTCTTCAAGTGTCTTCTGGGAACCCCTTCTGCTCTTGATGCTTACGGATGGAGCTCTTTGAATATGCAGACTTACGACACAATCATGTAGCACGCCCCTGTGTTTTCCCAACTGAGGCCCCTGAGCGTGTTATCCTATCAGGAGACAGTCCAAGACTCTAGCCTGTGACAGCACTGGCAATTTGCGCTGACTCAAGACAGTGTATGATTCCAATTTCAAGAGGACATGAGTTTGGGACGCGGATAATATTATTAGAAGGTAAATCTGGAGCATGAAATTGTTTTCGGATGATGTGAAGAACAAATTCATCTTTACCACTTTTTTTTTTTTTTTTTTTTTTTTACATATTTGTGATTGTGGGGCGGATTAAGAGAGTAGAAAGAAAATTTCACAGGACTCTCCTGTATAAGAAACAGTTCTATGGTTGGTAAAGAGGATGGGTCACGGACACCAGGGCGTGTCTACTTGTACATGCATGTAGAACTTCACTTCTGCCCATGTATTTCCCGCTATGCTGTTAACGCATAGCTCCCAGGAGTAACAAATGGCACCTACCGCCCTTTCACTCCGAGCAGGTGTCTGTCTGGAATAAGGAGAATCAACACACAACAATATTTATAATTTTGGGGGGACCCCAGAAAATGGAGGGGTCTCTGCTCACTAAGGAAAAAGGCCTCAGATCTTGGGGACTGAACTCTTAGGAAGTGTCGTGCTGCGGGACCAGCCACATTTCCAAGATGTTGGTGGGGCAGTTGGTTAGAGGAAAGTAACATCTGCACAGCTGTTTGGGTGAGAGCGGTATGAAACCACTTGTACTCAAGGAGGGTACCGATGGCTTGCTGCTTAGCTCAAGTGGTCAGTTGCCAACACACTGACACTTGAGGCATATTCCAGAGCTCTATGACCACCCCGCTGCTCTCTCTTGGGAGAAGTAGCCATTTCTCACCCATGTCTCGACATTAGCTTCACCCAGAGGGGATTTAAAACAACACTGATCTTAGGTCCTACCCCAAATGTATTAAATCAGAATATCTGTAAGTGGGTGCTTGGCATTTGATCATTTTTTAAACAAAGGACTCTAGGTGGTTCTGATGTTCGGGCAGAGCTATGAGCTACTGGTTTACTCCATTCATGTCTTCTATTAAATGGAAAAGTTTGTTGGGAGGAGGGACATAGGGCATCACTATATAAGTCATAAAAATCTTTCACAAGTTGGGTGCAGTGGTGCATACCTGAAATCCCAGTACTTGAGAGGTTGAGACAAGAGGACTGCAGGTTGGAGGCCAGTATGCAGTAACTAAGCAAGACTGTGTTTCAAAATAAAAGATAAAAAGAGCTGGTGGGTGTAGTGTGCTCTCTCTCTCTCTCTCTCTCTCTCTCTCTCTCTCTCTCTCTCTCTCTCTCTCTCTCTCTCTCTCTCTCTCTCCCCCTCTCTCTCTGTCTCCCTCTCTCTTTCTTTCTCTCTTACACACACACACACACACACATACACACACACACACACACACACACACACACAATCATTTACACCTTTGCAGGAAGCTTCCCATAGGGCCAGAGTCTAGGGTTCCAACAGGAGGGTTGACCTTGGTGCAGACCTTAATGAGAAGTGAGCAGGAAAGAATCAGAGGAAATCTGGGATGTCAGAGAGCCAAGGTGAAAGCCAGGGCTGGAAACAAGAAAGACTAGAAGAAAGAGAAGAGAAGGTACGTGGGCACAAAATTAATTTATTTCACAATTTTGCAGGGCCAGTCGATTCCTGGACCAGGAAGTGGAGCGAGGGAAAGGGCAATTAAGTTAGTTTCGTTAAGCCAGGTGTGGTGGTGCTTACCTGTAAGCCTGGTACTTGGGAGGCTGAGATGGGAGGATCTCATGTTTGAGTCCAGCCTCAGCAATGTAGCAAGACTCTTGGCAACCTAGCGAGACCCTGTTTTAAAACAAAAGTTTAATAAAAATGCCTAAGGTTGTAGCTTTAAAGTAGAATGCCCCTAGACTTAATCCCAAGTAGGATTAAAAACAAACAAATAAACAGTCTCTTCATTTTCTAGTTTGGGGTCAGGTGATATAATTCATTATGGAGTCTGAAAAGCACCCAGGAAAATAGTTACTCTCAAAATTTGTTTAGCTGTGGGCATGCCATCCAGGGAACCCCTCCCCTCTCAGAATCTTTTTCTATTTTCAAGGGAATAAACAATAATCATTAGTGTACCATAGTCCAGCAGCAAGAAAGAAATTCTTTTTCTTCATTTTTAGCCTAACATAAAGGTTTGATAAAATTCCTTTTTGGAATATGGTCTTTGATTTTGCAATTCTGTGTAGCTAAATCAACCCTTCTATGCGTATTCAATGCAGGTTGGCAATTTATTTCCCCAAATTTAACAGCACTCCTTTGTAACGCCAGATTGAAGCGAGGGTCTCAGTGGATTCTGCTAATAGCAGAAAAATCACGAAGAGCAATCATAAGCAGCATGAAGCATAAAGCTAAAATCAAAAGAGTTTCTACTCTCCTGATGAGAAACTTCAGAAAATCAGAGCTGTTCTGCTAAATAATGTGCTTGCTGGTAGATAAGTTTTCTTTGCATTAATCTCAGCTCAACTAGTTGTTGACTTTTATTTGTCTCCCTTCCTTCCTTCTTTATTTTTCCTTTTTCTTTTTTTGTGGTACTAAGGGTTGAACCCAGGAGCATCCTACCTCAAAGCTATACCCTCCAAGCCCTTTTTATTTTGAGATAGGATCTTGCTAAATTGCTGAGGGTTGCTGAGGTTGGCCTCAAACCTGCAATCATCCTGTCTCAGTCTCCCAAGTACTGGGATTAAAGGCATGTGCCACCACACCTGGCTTAACTTGCTTTTTATCTATTTATTTTTCTCAAATATGTAGGCTAGGCCATTGAAAATAAGTTATTTAAAGATACACTTTAAAAAAAATTACCACCTCTGAAATCAGAAGGTCTTAAAACTGACAGAGTTTTATATTAGGAGATATGTTTGCTTGTCAGGTTTTACCAATACCCCATGTGCAGGATCCGTTATTGCTCAAAGCTGGGACATGTCCTTTTTACTGGCTTCTGCCTGGAGGCAGCATGAAGGCCTAGAGAATAACAGCTGCCCTCGGGTCCCCTCTCTTGTCCTTTGTCCTGATTCATCCCTGTCAATCGGTCTTTATACCAAGTGCCAGTGAAGAGCCCTGGACTGAAGGTCTCCCCGGGTCTCAGCAGGGAGAGAGCTGGATGACTCTCACGCAAGTTCTCCTCAAAGCACACAGTTAACCTACTTTTTGTATTCCAGAAACACTTTCCTACACTTCAGCTTAAAAGCTTAGAGTTCTGTTCATGCCAAGCTTTGGACCTAACACACTTACCTGGTAGATCTCTCCTAGAAGTAGGACTCCTTCCTCAGCGTCTGTGGCCGTCGGCTTGCGCTGGGTCACCACAACGGGATCCTGTCTCTTGCTGGGGCAGCCTGGCCACTATTTGACCACTGGAAAGTTCTTCCCAAGAAAGCAAACACACGTTCAGACTAAGAGGAGCCCAGGTATTCCCGCGTTTCCAACCTTTCCCAGCAATAACCAACTACCAGAACCCAGGCCTCCATCGGGCACAACTGCAGGGGCTAGACCTTTGCAGAGGGACCTGAGAGGGCTCCCATTCTTTCTATCTCACTTCTCACTCCCCACTGCAAGTACCTGTTTAGGAAGTCTACTACATTCCAAGCGCCATCTTGGTGAGTCTTTCCATGCCGGTAATACTCTCATGTTGGAACTTGACTCAACTCTTCCTTTAATCCCCAAAGCATATCATTTATCAGTGGTGATTAAAACACATTGTGGAAGATTTGGGGGTAATGTAAAGAAATCAGCATGTGGGGAAGGACAACTAAAAATCAGACCCTGTGGCTCATTTCTTATAGCCCAGAAGGTTGTGATTGACTGTGTCCCTCCTTAGACCATGGGGGTTACCATTCTTCAGGGACCGGACCCCCTGTCCACTTTGTCTGAATGAAGTTACTTCCCTCCAGAGAGGATCTTCTTTAGCTTCTGATGTGGAGCTAGGATAGGAGAGAATCACTTATTCAGTTGGGGATTGAGTTGACTCACATGATTCATAATTTATGATGGTGTCATGTCCCAATCAACCCATCATTAAGTTGAAGATGCATTTAATACACCTTGCTTACCAAGCGTCATGGCTCAGTGACCCAGCACACTGTAGAGCATCAGCTGCCCACCCTCATGAGTGTGTGGCTGACTGGAAGCTGTAGCCAGAATCACAAGGATCCTGCGGTGTATCACGAGCCTGCAAAAAGATGTATGTTCAAAGTCCAGTTTCTACTAAATGTGTGTTGCTTCCACACCCATGAAATGAAAAAAAAAAGTTGTGAGACAAACCACTGGGAGCCAGGGATAGGCTGCACAATCTGTTTCAGTCTTTGTAGTCCAGACTGTTTCCCGTTTATCCTTACTTCTACGGGATAGTCTTTTGGAGGTCAAGCGAAGACTGGAATATTTTCCAGGACCCTTCCACTTCGGCAGGCATTTAATCCCAATTTTCATTTCTGTAAAAATGCCACTAGTTCTGCAAAGTTTCTCAGCTTTTTATAAGCTTTTTTTTTGGTCTTAGTTTTCCCTGTACATCTTTTGGGCTGTACATCTCACATTCAGAGGGTGCTTTGAAGGAAAGGTGATTTGAAGTACTGTGTTTGGCTGCTTTGACTTTCCTTTGCTACAGGATATTGGTGTTTCAAGTCCTGCCTACTTTTGAAAGCCCTGTATGTCTAATCTCTTTCTCATGCCTCCTATAAGCACATCAGGGCCCATCCTAAATACAGGACATTTCATTCTGTGTTCCTCAACTTAATTACATCTGCAAGGATCCTATTGCCTTGTGTTTCGTTGATCTTCTGTATTTCCTTGTGTTTCAAATAAGAACACATTCACAGTCACTGGGTGTTAGGACTTAGACATGTGTGGGGGGGGCACAATTCAATCCACTAAACACACATAGAAGATTAAAAACTGAAATAACAGCTATGTTAACAAACATTTCTATCCTGTGCTGAATCAGAAAAGCAGGGTATATACTTAAGACACACATTCTTCCTGGATTGTCCATGGAAGCCTGAATGTTTCTGATAGGAAGTGTGTGGGTGATGTTTTAGTTCTTACTGAGCTTAGCTTAACTAAGAACCTGTTCTCATGTCAGCTGAAAGGGTTCCTCAGCAATAATCTATTGTAGATTGAGGGCCAGGAGATAGATCCCCTATTTGCTACGTAGACTATTTATTTTCTCTAAGAAGTAAAGACACCACTGAATGGCAAAATGTAGCCTCCCACCCTGTCTGTTGAACACCTACCATGATGTGCATTGTGTCTCTCCCTTCAGATTCACATGTTGAAGTTCTAACTCTGGGACCTCGAGATGTTACCTTTGTTTAGAGACAGAGTCTTTACAGAGGCAATCAGGTTAAAATGAGATCATTATGATGAGTTCTAATCCAATATCACTGGCATCTTTGTAAAAGTAGGAAACTTGAAGACAGACATGCATGGAAGGAGATCAGGGAGACATGTCTACACGCCAAGGAGCACCGGAGGTGACTAGCAAATGACCAGAACTCAGGGAAAGGCATGCGACAGATTCTCCCTCACAGCTTGAAAAGAACCCAACCCTCCCACACCTTGATCTCTGCCTTCTGGTCTCCAGAGCTTTGAGACAATACGTTTTTGTTTTCATGCCACCCACTTGTGTATTGTAGGAAACCAATACATCTCCGTGTCTCCTTTTCTAATTCTGAAAATAACAATTTTTTAAAAATTCTGAAACTAACCATCATTTAGTCATTGGGGTGTATTTTCCTGATACAACAACATGTTACTGTTGACACCGTGCCAAAAACTTGTCATGTGCTATTCTGCCAGCTGTCACCTGAGCATGTAGGTCCCACCTCTTCACAGCAAGGAAGGAGAGGAAGGAGGTAGGAGAATGTCTACCTAGACAAATTCACACAAAATGTGTAATTCTGGAAGTTAGCAAATTGCAGCCAACTTGAGATGAGGGGATTTTTGCACACAGTGTATGTCACAAATTAGATTTTTGGTGGATGTGCCAGGCCACCTCTTATTGCCAATAATATGTTTGCGAGTAGAGAGGAAAGCAATTAAAACAATCAGAATCCTGCTATGCTACCTATTGAAACGCACACATAGAGAGGACTTGCAGTGGTTTGCAGTAGCTCCTAGTATAAACTGTAAGGCAAATGCACTGCTGATTATCTCTGAAAGCTATGGTTGTAAAAATGCTGACAGAGAGATTCAAAGGAGGAAGCAGGCATGGTGGTGGAAATCTGCCTCTGAGGTGTTGGGACACTGGTCCTAAAATTGGAGTTGTACACTTCTATATATGGTACATTCTTTCATACACAATAAAAAGCAGTGAAGACCTTTCAGAGTGTCTGCTGTGGTTTGAATGCATCCCCCATGTGTTGTAAACCTTGTCCTCAAGTTCATATGCTAATGGTATCAGGAGGTAAGACCTCTGGGAGGTGATCGGGTCATGAGGGCAGCCCTTGTGCATGGATCTTTCTCTTCAGAGACTAATGGGTTATGTATGGAGCAGCTTTGATATAAAGCAAGCACTATCTAGCACACTCGTTCCCTCTCACTGTGAGATGTTCTCTGCCACATCACAGTGCAGCAAGAAGGTCCCCACCAGAAGCCGAGCAGATGCCAGCACTGCTCTTGGGCTTCCAGCCTCCAGAACTGCAGGCTGGCCAAACTCTATTTTTGATTACCTAATCTTGGGTATTTTGTTATAGCCACAGAAAACAGACTAAGAATTGCTTGCCTATGTGTGGATTTCACGACCTCAGGTGCCTGCATCACCTTCTAGGGGGTTTATCTTGTTTCTAAACTCCATCAGGACCAGGGACAGCGCTAAGCAGTAAAGTCTCCTGAAATCAAGGGTAAGAAATCTTGGGAAAAAGACAAAATATGTCTAATACTGATATTGTACTCACAATCTCTTCCTGCTTCATCGGCCCTCTTTAGGTCTTGCTACTTCATTTAGAGAGAGCAAATGATGCAATAAATGGGAAATAATCTTCCCCCACTTCTTGTAACCTAATACTTCTTAAGTAGATATAGTGAAATATAACAACTAGAAATCCTGGCTAATGATTGGGCCTTTCTTCACTAGCCACTTGGGTTTGAAGGCAGACTTTCCATGGGTGTGGGCCCCCTCGCCAAGTCTGTAAGGTACTGCTGTGCTGATTGTCCTCGAGAGACTCCTTGATGGGTGAATCAGCAATACATCTCCAGCTGGATGCACCTTCTTGTCCATGTCTGTATTGGAGGTGATCAGAGACTTTGGGATGCCTGCCTTGTATTGCAGCAGGAACCACCTCCCTGCACCCCAGGACTTCTGATCAGATGCCTGAAGCAATTTCCCCTGAAGTACAAGGGCACGGCCAAGTTGCAAAGTAAGGTCACTGGGTTATGCATTTTGACAGAGAACTATCTATTTTTCCTCTCCCGGGCAGCTCCTTGAAATCTCAAGCCTCTGATTATATCAACACAAAAATACATTATTTCACATTTGTTAAGGAAGGAGTTTGTTCAAGTCCTAACAACAACTAACCATCTGCTAATGTGCATATTTTCCCTGTGGTAATCAATCAGGGTTTGAATCAACAATTGTTTCCACCATTTGGTATTTAAGGAAAGCTACATAATGCCAATTTCCCCCCTGTGTCACTCAGCCTTGGCAGAAATCAGTTCCTAAGAGACCACTATGCGATGTAGGAGTTGTGCTGGATCGTGCTCACGGGGGTCCCAAGCCCCAACTTTCAAAGGCCTCTGATTGGACATTGAGAAAGCATGTAAGCCTCTCATGCCATGTGGATTTGATGAGAAGCAAGAGTATTGATGAGAGCTGGGGGCTGAGGGTTCAGAAGGTGCTCTTCCAGGGAACAGCACTGCCCCCTAGAGGGAGGACTGGTGAGTGTCCTTCACTGCAGGAGCCCCAGCATCTTTGGACACCCACAAATGATATAATTTTGTTCTTCTTTATTGCTGAGTAGAATTCTATTGGGTATATTTCCCATAATTTTGTATTCCATTCATCTTTTGATGGAATCCATTCATATGTTGTTTCCATAATTTTGCTATAGTGAATTGGTGTTGCTATAAACAAGGGTATGCATATATTACTGTAGTACTCTGGTTTCAGTCTCTTTAGAAAGATACCCAGGAGTGGTATAGCCAGATCATATGGTAGACCTATTCCAGTTTTCTAAGGAATCTCTACACTGATCTCCATAGTGGTTGGTTGAACTAGTTTGCAACCCACCAACAGTGGAGAAGAGTTCCTATTTCTCCACATCCTCACCAATATTTATTGTTGTTTGACTTCTTGATGATTGCCATTCTGATTGGGGTTAGATGGAATCTCAGTGTAGTTTTGATTTGCATCTCTCTGATTGCTAATGATGTCGAACATTTTTTTTCATGTATCTAATGGCCATTTGTATTTCTTCTTTTGTAAAGTGTCCATTCAATTCATTTCTTGACTGGGTTATTTGTTTTTCTAGTGTAAAGTCAAATCAAGAAAACATATTGTACAATGTGGATGATCCATCAAAAATTAGATTGGACATTTACTTTATGTCTCTCAGTTCATCTTTTTTCCTAGTGTTGATATTTTATCACTTTACATATTTATCATTTCTTCCTGTTGAAACGCCTCTTGGATTCCATTCTCTGGGGTGGACCGAGTGGCCTGGGTGTTACTGGTCCTCTTTCCAAGGGCTGCCATCACCCTTTACAAAGTGCAGAGTCTGTTTACGATGCTTCTGTGGTGGCAGGGTTCAGCAGGTTGTCCTTCTGTTATGTGACATCCCTGAGACAGAACAGGTCCTTCCTGTTTCTCCTTTATCTCTACACCTCTTTTTCTCTCCCCTAGATGTGGAGAACCCTCTGTTTGATAAGTGTCATCAGAATGATGGCCTCTTACTTCTCTGAATCAAGAGCAAGAGTAGGCCAGATGGGACCATGGGGACAACTGGGGGTGGGATCGAGGGAGAGGAGCTCTTGTTCACAGTATGCAGTGGCATCCTCAGGTGCCGGGAGCCAGCTCTCAAAGTGGCAGAGTCTGGGGGTCCCTCGTTAGGTGGAGATTGAGGATGAGGTCGAGAGTAAGTGAGAGTACGCTTACACACAATGTGGTTAAGACGCATCTGTTTAATTCATCTCATGAGTGCTTTTTTATGCTCTTTTCAACAGGGTACAAAACAGGAATTTTTACAGTCTTGTTTTTCCCTAAAGTTAAGTGGGTACATTTTTAACTAGAAAAGCTATTTCCCATAGTGTTTGCTAAGATTAGGGGAGTTTACAAAAAATACAAAAGTGTAAATGAATTATTTTTTAGTGCGAGAGCGGGGTTAGAGTTTAACAGCAAAGAGGAGCAGGGGTGAAGGCTAATAGTGAAGAAGAAACTATTCATTAGATAAATCTTTCCTATTTGCTCAGGCAGCTAGAAGATAGTTAATAAGTTTTAGGTAAGCAGGGAGTTTGGCAAGCTCTCTGCCTTAAAGCTTTCTTTACTTATGATAAGAAACCTAAGTTCTCTTGACTCAGCTGCTGGTATTTGTAGAGTTAATGAGTAAGGCCAAGGCATTGTATTCAGCCCCCGAATGACTTCAATCCGTTCAGCATCCTGTGCCTCTTAAAAAAAAAATCTTTTAATGTGGAAGCAAAGCCCAAATTTCCAGAATAAAATAATGTAAAGCGAGAAATGTCACACGTCCCTTATTTAGCAGGCCGAGCCTTGCTCTTAGGCCTTAACTGGTTAAGGTAACGCTGGACTCAGGCTCCCTGTGGGATTCAGGAAAGTCTCATTGCTCACTAATGCCTCATGTGGTTGATTTTCTTGTGGGGAAATCTGAGTCCTGAACACAATTGGCATCAGGGGGCCCCACAGGATGGCAGCTGCATCTGTTTCATGAGTATGTGCCCAGTCTCAGGAACCCAAGTTGATGCACTGTAAGTTCAGCAGTGCTGGTAAGATGGGGGACTCTGTATTTGGGGTTCATTACCATTCACTTGACATATTTCCCTTTACATCTTTCCTATTTGTCCACATTTAAAGTCACTCAATAGACATTTACTGAGTCCTGGCTATGCTGTAGGTGCTGAAGGGATGATGAATTTAAAAGTAGTTAAAGTTTGTATTCTTCCTTAGAGCTCTTAAAAATGCCGTCCTACACATCTGTCAATTTCTTGGATAAGGTACGGGTTCTGCTCTCAAATAAATGGTGGTGACATTATAAAAATGCCTTGTTTAACTGAATTCAGGTGCTTAAGCAAAAGGAAACAGTATTGAGAGGTAGAGGTGTTGATACACAAAGCAGGATTTTAAATGAAGGAAATTCTTTAAGATGACAAAATGAATTAGACTTAATGCCTCGCATTAATAAGGGATTCCAAATCAGTGGTTTTTTTTTTTTTTTTTTTTTTTTTTAGTAAACCAAGAAAATTATTCTTTTAAAAAAATAAAGGATTGAAATGGTTTCCACCTTAACTTGCCTATTTTTGTTTTTTCCTGATTTACTTTGTTATGGAGAGAAGAGGGGTATGACAACACAGAAGAGCGGCGGGCCCTTGGGGTTGAACGGGCTTGCTTTGGGGCTGCCAGCCAAGCTTTTGTTTGGATTCGTGGCCATGGCCTGCAACAAAATGAGTCTGTAATTTTAGCTCTGGAAATAATATTCAGTTCAAGGTAAGTAAAAAAAAAATAAAATAAGATAAAAAGAAACTAAGCATCTGTCTCTTCTGAATACATGCTGTTTTTGACAAATCCTTTCTCTAGATTTGCTTAGGATGCCTGGAGCTACATAAGGGGCTTTGATATTAACTCTTATATTAAACCTCTTGGGAAAAATAATACAGCTGTGTGATAAGGACATTTGTGCTCTGGTACTTAGGGTACAGAAATATATTTCATTAATATAAATGAGATAGACTGGACTATGACATGTATTATGATTTTTTTTCCTCTGATAACAATGGTGCCACGGTTCAGTTTTCAAAAGCACACAGGATTCTGGTTATAGGCTCCTGGGCAGACCCTGGTAGAAATGGAGGTTTTGAGGAGCCCTGTCATTCCAGAAAAATCTTCATAGCCATCAGTTCTGGTGATTTAAAGAAGACTTCTTAAAAATCAGAGAAGTTGAATCTGTTGGATATATATATATATATATATATATATATATATATATGTATATATATTGTTATATGTATTATATATATATATTTTTTAAAAAGAGGATCAAAATCAACTTCTTTGTGAAGAGGATAACTGTCATTTTTATAATCTAAAGGGGATATCAGTTCTGCATTTGATCCTGGCCTTTAGGATTTTTCCAACTGCAGCACACCAGCAAGGGAAAGAAATGGTTTGTAGTCAACAATCAAGGAAATGAACCATTAGCTTGGTTTGCTATGTCATTCCTCCTGAATAGAATATATGTGCAGTTGCATGTCGGGAAGTGGATGGCACCAGGTTCCTGTGTCACTGCTATGTCTGTTCATGCCAACAAAGCACTCGACAAGCACTGACTGAGAGCCAGCCGTGTAGGTACCGGGGGCGCTCTGGTACCTACAAAGGGTACAGCTTCTGATTTCGCAGAATCCACCCAAAGGCACTGCTTTTCTTATCTGTGCTGGCTGGATATGGGTGGTGACCCATGAGGGTGGGGTCTGGTCCTCTCTGGCCAGAACAACCCAAGGAAGCCTGTTGGTCCACCTCAATCAGTCATTACTTAGTATCATTCAAATACTATCATTTCTCTGGATGCCTTCATATAAACAATACATCCGGGAGCATTGGGGTGGAGGATGGATTCTTGGAGAAGACAGTGGTTAATCTTGAGGCTTCAGGTTTGAGAAGGAGAATTCTAGGCAGAGGCTCCAGCACGTGAAAAGGATCAGAGGCAAGCAGTGCCATGGTTCCTCAGGACAGCGGTGAGTGTTGGAAACAGCAGGAAGAAGGGAAGTGGGGGAGGGAGGGAGGATGGGCAGGGCAGGGGATAAAAGTCTTGCACAGCTCCTTGGTTTCCTCCCATGTTCTGCGTGGAGCCACTGCAGGATCCTAAGCAGGGGACTGTTCCATCTTTATAGTTACAGAGAGACCGGAGGCCAGATGTCCAGTAAGCTGAGTGAACAGTTTAGATGGTTTGTAGAGATCCAGGGGAGACCTCCTGTCATGGTTTGGATATAGACTGTCCTCTGGATAGAGCTCATATATTGACAATGCAAAAAAAGTTAATAATAATACGAAGTGAAATAATTGAATCATGAGGGGTCTAATCTCATCCTTGGATCAAACACATGGGTGGATTAATGGATTCACTGAGTGGTAAAGTAGGCAGGTAGGTGGAGGTATGTCATTGGGGGTGTGGTCTTTGGGACTGTGCAGTCCATGGGCCTCTCTCATCTATCTATCTATCTATCTATCTATCTATCTATCTATCTATCTATCTATCTATCTATCTCTCATCTATATCTACCTATCTATCTATATCTATCTATCACCTATTTATATCTATCTATCTATCATCTATATCTATCTATCATCTACTTATATCTATCTATCAATCACCTATTTCTATCTATCTATCCATCTATCTATCATCTATTTATATCTATCTATCATCTATTTATATCTATCTATCATATCTATCATCTATATCTATCTATCGTCTATGTCTATCTGTCATCTATTTATATCTATCTATCTATCTATCTATCTATCTATCTATCTATCCACCTATCTATCATCTATTTATTTCTCTCTCTCTCTCTCTCTCTCTCTCTCTCTCTCTCTCTCTATCACCTCTCTCTGCTTCCCATCATCATGCCCTTAGGTCTGCAAACATGACCTGGACTAGCATGGACGGAGCCTCTGAAATCTTCAGAACCGTGAGCAAATATATCTTCCTTCCTCTAAATTGGGGTTGTCAGGTATCTTGGGTCACAGCGGTAGGAATTCTGACTGAAACAACTTCTAAAGGTCTCCGCCAAGGCAATAGCAACTGTTAGTTAAAACAGCCTTTTGCAAATGGGGTGCACTGCAAATGTTGGTTTAAAAATATTCCTGAGCAGATTACCTCCATGAATTGAGGATAAGATCTGGAACTATTTGCTAGGGCAATTGAACAAATTATTGATTCTTTAATTCCAGGCATAAAGAAATCATTACATGAAGTTATGAGAGTTTAGGTGAAATTTAAAGAATCTTTCTTTTTAATTTTTTTAAACAGAGTAGATTTTGCTTTCAGAGGAGAGTGCTTCTCCAGACACACTTAGAAATGTTTTACATAGCTGGGAGAGGTAGTGCACAACTGTAATCCCAGTACTTGAGAGGCTGAGATGGGAGTGTCACAGGTTTGAGGCCAGCCTCAGCAACTTAGTGAGGCTCTCCACACTTTGTTTCAAAATAAGAAATAAAATAGGAATGGGGGTGCAGTTTGGGGGTAGAATGCCCCTGGGTTCAATTGCCAGTACCACACACACAATAAAAAAAAAAAGAAAGAGAGAAAAAAAGAAATGCTTTACATAGTTGTCATCAGAAGTCGTTGGCATATCAAGCAAGAAGATCCTAGAAAGGAAGAGGCAACCTCATGGTTGTTTCTGGCCTTAGGGGATTTTATTCTTAAAGTAAGACAGTTAATCTCATATCTGGGGGTCTGCACACCAGCCACTAAATTCCATGCTATTTTCCATTCCACATTTGGTAGCAAAGGATTCCATCATGGCATACTGAAGTGTATGCATGCACGCCAAGACCCTGGACACTGCTCTCGTGCAGGTGTGTGGAATGCTGTTACAGTTGGACTGTCCTGGAGCTTCTATATTTTGGAAGTTAGGACTTGTGATTCTGAGCCACACTGTAGTGAATATACAGAGTTCTTGGTGAATGTCTCGAATCCATGGCAGACAGTGTCTCTGGTTTGTCAGCATTGGAGTTTTCTTCAGTGCTACTAATTATGGTGCCCAAATCGAAGAGGGCTTCACAAAGAGAGAAGGGCGAGCTTGACTTCCATCTGCATGGGCAATACTGTCCTAACTATGGGGTCCCTTGCAAGGAGTGGAGTGTTCTCCTCTGAAGGTCCTTAAGAACACCATGGAGTCAATTCCTTTGCTCAGAGAGGGTAAGGGGTTTTCCTTGAACGAAAGGGGGTGGACCTCATGGTGTCTTAGGTATTTTTCAAACCTGTTATTCCATTTTTACGAGCCTTTAATTCAGCCTAACACAGCATCTCTCTTAGTCTTCTTATCTGTTACTATAAAGTACCAAAGTTTACTTAGCTCAGGATTCTAGAGTTTCAAGAGGATGGTGGTAGCATCTGCTTGGCCCTGGAGAGGGTTTGGTGTTAGATGGTTTCACAATGGCATAAGCATGTGTCAGTGGTACAGACGGAAGATGGCACCTGCACGGTACCAGGCTCCCCTGTCGTAACCCATTCTTGCTGGAACCATCCAGTCCCATGAGACCTGCGCAACTTCCTCCCGAGGTAGGTGCCCTATGACCTTATCACCTGCCACCTGCCTAGGAAAGGTTCCACCACCTCTCAGCACCACTACACTGGGGAGCAGGCTTCCCGCACAAGAATCTTTGGGGACACACTCCAACCACAGATGCACCTGATAGAATATCATTTTTTTTTTGAGGTACTGGGGATTGAACTCAGGGGCATTCTACCTCCGAGCTATACCCCCAGCCCTGTTTTTTATTCTTTATTTTGAAACCGGGTCTCACTAAGTTGCGGAGTGCCTCACTAGGTAGCTGAGGCTGGCCGCGAACCCGGATCCTCCGGTCTCAGCCTCCCGAATGCTGGGATTACAAGCGTGCGCCACCACGCCCGGCTAGAATATAATTTTTGAGAATGAGCCTCTGAGATTATAACATCAGGACGCTGAGTGGTGGAATCATAACTTGGAAAATCAGGAGTGAAACATGCACCAACATCTTCCTTTCAGGTGAAGTCACAGCTCTGCACCATTATTACTCTTTCAGTAACTGCGAGGCAGTTTTAATCATTACTAATTAGGGGGTGGAAATGGAGATGTGTCATTTTGATTATTCTCCTGACACATATGGTTCCTAATTTTTGGCGTTTTGCACAGAGATAAAATAATGGCTTTTAAAAGAGGGCCCATCATTTCTTGTACATAGATTTATTTATTTCGTGCTCTTATTGGTGCGTTATGATGACGCATCAGAGGGAGATTCAAAGTGACACAGAGGGCACGTCTTGGAGGAAGATTAAATGCAGTTTTGTTTCTTTGTCTCAGCAAAGATATGTGTCATCTCTGAGTGAGGTTCATGATCAGTGATGAGATTTGTAATCATCTCTGGATCAAGAGGTAAGAACTAAGCACAGAAATAAACCAATGCTCAAAGCTCTCGGGAGAGATGATTATTAATTTTGTCCTGCAGATACAGGTTTCATAACCAAGCAGCACTTGCTGTGGGCTTTGGAGTGCAGAATGGGCTGAGAGTGAGGGTCTAGGAGAGGCACCGGGTGACAGAGGGAACAGTAGGGAAGAGGCCACAGGATATGAGGTCGCTCAACAATGATTTCTTCTACAATTTTTTTCTATTATGGTCTACTATATGCCCACCAGTGGGGAGAAGGAACTCGACTTGGAGGATACCTTCCCTTCTCCAAGTCCTGGCTCTGAAGCACCTGTCCTCACGAAGGCCCAGAGAACTGTGATTTTCTGCAGCCTGAGGACGGGGGCCTGTCCTCTTTTGACCCTACTCCATGCAACTAAGGCGAGGTAGGATAGAAAAAAGAAACAGGTAGAAATGGATGGAACTGGAGAACGCTATGTTAAGTGAGATTAGGCAGTCACAAAAAGTGAAAAGTCGGATGTCCTCCCTAATATGCAGAAGTTAGGGAGGAAATGGGACATAGGAGGGACTCCAAAGAAGGAGAAAACTTAGATGAGCAAAGAAGGCGACCTAACTGAGGGAGATGGGAGGGGGGAGAGGGAAACACCCTAATGCACATGACGTACATTCACAAACACATCAAAGTCAATCACTAAACCAAACATGAGAAGAGAGGTGGGAGGGGGGAGGGAATGGGGTGGGATTTGCGGAAGGGTGCTGTGTGCATATATGCCTCTACCATCCGGAACCTCATTAAGATGAACGATTACAATGCACCAATAAATTTTAAAAGAGATATATCTATTCAAATTAACATCATATCTGTACATAAGCTAGCAATGACCCTGTCAAAGCAATTATTTCAAAACACATCCTAAAATAAGACATTTGTATGCTTAGAAAAGAAAGAAAGAAAGGAGACATAAAGGTTGAACAAGGAAAATGTAACTTTAGTATAGAAACCTGTGGCAAAATCCCTAATACTCTTACTTGTCAGCCAGGTCTGCCAGTCCCAAAAGTTTCTGAGGGATTTCCAGGTATTTACTTATAACCCTGAGCACTATTGACTGCCTATCCTCAGGGAAGTATCTGTTGATCAGACAACAGAGGTCACACAAAAGAGGAATCTCCCTGGGCTCCTTTAGCCCAATAGTCTGAATAAAATAGCCTAAATAAATAATAAAACAGTCTAAATAATAAAATAGTCTAAAGTAAAGAAGCAATCTCCTCGGGCACAGTTGGCTGGCTGTCCTTGAACACTTGAAACAAAATGGATATCTACTGATAAGGCGGCGCAGTCCCTGTCAGGACGTGGGAGATGCCCGAACCCCCTAAGTCACCTTGTCATTACCAGACAGAGGTCATCTTCACATACTGCCTCCAGCCCACCCCTCACCAAAGTCCCCTATAAAAATAGAGCCCTGACCTCTCCAACACCCCTCTCACTTCTGGTGCGGCCCCCGGTCTTCAGTGCGTATTTCTTACTTTCCTAAATAAATCTCTACAACTTTCACTGGCTCATGCTGAAATTCTTTTCTGTCACGTAAGCCAAGGACCCCTGCCAGTCCTGAGTCATGTTCCCCTCTCTCCACAACTGGGAACTGCTCTGGATCCTTCATTGAACCAACCCTTGTCCCATCACAGAGGGGCACTTTGACCTGAAATTAGGTTGGACGTGAAAAGTAAAACCATTATGGCTCTCGAGCATTGCTGCTCAGGGGCCAAGGTCATGCACTTCGATAACTTCATGGTCTGCTGTGTTGGCTTTGGGGACTTGGCCATTACTATGGTTTGGATTCAAAATGTCCCCCCAAAACGTCATGCGTTCAAAGGTGGGACATGGCAGAAGGGGTGTGGCTCACTGAGGGCATCGCTCTTCTTCTGTCCACTCTGTGAGAGCGGCGTCCTCTTGCTGTGGTCCCTGCGATGGAGCTGGCCAACTCTGGATGGAACCTCTGAAGCGGAATCAAAATAAACCTTTCCTTCTCTAGATTGTGCTTGTCAGAGCAATGAGAAGAGCTAACCATGGAGGGGCCTTCTAGTGGCTTCTGGAAGAGAAAATGAGGTAGGAGGGTGCTGGCCACCGGGGTGGGTTCAGCATACACTCTTACAAAGCCATTTGCAATAGGTCTGGGTCCACACAGGAGACATAGAGAAGGTCTCGAGGAGCCTCAGGAGCTAGAAAGAGAAGATTAAGACTTCCTCAGCAGACTCTAACCCTCTTGAGAGGGAAAAACAGGCCCGTAACCTCCAGTGGGATGAGTATTGTGTATTGTCCCAAACCTGTATGCTCTCCTAGCGGCCAGTGAAATGATCACACCAAGCTTCCCACCAATGGGGATCCAAGAGGATTGGAGACAGTATTCAAGCGTCTCTTCTACCTTATCTTTACATCCAACATAGTCTCAATTCCAAGAGCGCGGGGTGTCAGGAATTCCAGGATACCTGCATGTCCGGGAATGTGGACTCCAAGTGTCGCCTGCCTCTCAGGGCAGCATCGTGTGGGAAAACCCGCCATCGCTGACCTCTGCGCCCCATCTCTCGGTTTTCAGACTCGATTCACAAGCAGTGATGGAAGAAGGAAGAGAAGGAAGAACAAACACAGGGGCAGCTGAACATGAAAGAAGAGGAGAGAGGGTTTCCCAGGACTGAGGGAAACTGAGGAAGAGCAGCTGCTCACTTAGGAGGAGCTAAACGGTGGAGACTGCACCCCCAACCGGCACAGCTGTCCTTCCTGGCTCTTTTTATTTTTTATTTTTATTTTTATTTTTTGTGGTACTGGGGATGGAACCCAGGGGCATTCTACCTCTGAGCTACACCCCCCGCCCAATTCTTTTTTTTTTATCTTTTTTTATTCTTTTATTTGGAAACAGGGTCTCACTAAGTGGCTGAGGCTGGCCGTGAGCCTGCAATCCTCCTGTCTCAGCCTCCCAAGTATTGGGATTACAAGCGTGAGTCACCACTACGCTTGGTTCTTCCTGGGTCTTTTATCTGCTGTTATCCCTCTTAAAAATTTTTTTGGGGGAGCCGGGTGTGGTGGCGCACGCTTGTAATCCCAGCATTTGGGAGGCTGAGACCGGAGATCCGGGTTCGCGGCCAGCCTTGGCTACCTAGTGAGGCCCTCTGCAACGTAGTGAGACCCGGTTTCAAAATAAAGAATGAAAACTAGGGCTGGTGGTATAGCTCGAAGGTAGAATGCCCCTGAGTTCAATCCCCAGTACCGCAAAAAAATTTTTTTTGGGGGGGGGCTAAGGGTATTGGGAATTGAACTCAAGGGTATTCTACCTCTGAGCTACACACACAGCCCTTTAAAAAAAATCCCAATTTGCTGATTTATTTATTTTAATGTGCTTTCATTGGTGCATTATAGTCTCACATCATAATGTAAATCATGTTGACAGTGACATCATGCATACAGCACTAGGTGCCCCCCCCACCTCTCCCTCTCCCCCCTTCCCAATACAGAGTACCGAGACCGACATAGCCCCTTTCAAAATTTTTCATTTTTAAACAAGCTGAGGCTGGCCTCAAACCTGCAATCCTCCTCTCAGCCTCCTAAGTCTTGGGATTCTGGGTCTTAAAGTTCATTCTAATTTGTTTAACATACTTTGATTGGGGCATCGTAACCATCGATCACATTGAATTTTAGTGTGATAGAAACAGCCGTGCCCACAGCACCTGGTGTGTTTCCCTCTGGATCCCATCCTGATTTCTCCCCCTCTCTGTCCCTAATACTGAAATCGCTACTGCTGGCTTCCTGAATGTACGTGGGATTGTTCGAACTGACTCCTCCATCAAGTTTCCCTCCTTCGCTCCCTCCCTCTTTCCCCTAGCCCCCTACCACTATTCCACGAGTCTCCTCGTTTATATCTAAAGTCTCTTTGGTTTCCTGGCTTCTCTCTAGCTTCCGCATATGAGGGAAAGCACATGACCCATCGCTTTCTGAGACCGGCTGATCTCACCTAGCCTAATATTCTCTAGTTCACCCATTCTCCTGCAAGTGACATGATTTTGTTCTTCTTTGCAGTGGAGTGAAATTCCAGTGTGTGCATAGACCACAGTTTTGCAACCCATTCCCTCGGCTGATTCCACAGTCTGACCCTTGAGAAGCGTGCTGCTATAAATCCATTCTTACGTGGTCATCTTCTTTCCTTCCTCCCTTGCTTTCCTTCCTTTCTACCCCTCTTCTTCTGTTTCTCCTCCTTCTCCTTCTTTTCCTTCGCCTCTCCCTCTTTCCCTCCCCTCTTACCGTTTTCTGAAAGGATACAGGAAGAAGAAATGACCACTCAAGAGTTCCGACTGTTTAATTACCAGACCACTTCAGGTGCTTCAATATTTCTAGTCTCAGCAGTCTTAAGTACACTTTGCTGTTCTCACCAGAAGCTATTTTTTAATTAAGTTACAGTTGCCTGCTCCCTCACTGTTGATTTAAAAAAAAAGAAGATTTTTTTTTTTAATCGTGTATGGCCTTCCTGTAAGGAACTTTTGAATATCCTCTTTTTGCATCGAAGGCGGCAGTAATTAGACCCAGATCTGCTGAGCCTGTGGGAATCTCACATCCAAAGTGATCTTAATGGTGTTTTAATGTCCGAACTCTTCTGTTCTTATGTGTGGGGTCGCCAAGTGGATAAAGGAAATGGCTTTGACATCCTGGTGCTTATTGAAGTCTGGAAAATGCCCCTTGAGGGTGGAAGGTTTGTGAGTTTTTCCTGACTAAATGGGAAACTGTTAAACCATCGAACCTGTATTAGCGCCGTGATGCATTCTGGGTTTTTTTTTTTCCCTTTTGTTTTTTGTCTCTGTATTCTTCAGGTACATTAAGATATCTGACCTACATCAGAGGAAGCGAAGATTTTATGAGTGGTATGGGTGGCAAAACCTTGTAAATCCAGGAGCGGAAGTGGTCTAAAATAGGAGAGACATTGTCTTTAAAGAAGTTTGTATCCTCCAAATGGAGACAGTGCTATTTTGGTGTTATTTTAGAAGACTTCACATGAAATTTGTTTGTTACTTTATAGAGTCTGATAAAAATACTCACCTTACAGAACAGGGGCTATTTTTGTTGGTGTTACCTCAGTGTGGGATTTCTCATGGAGAGTCTGAGAAAAAATGGAGAAAGAGCCCAAAGTAATTAATCAAAGCGTGAAATTAACACCCTCTCAGACTGCTTCCTTACTTAAAATTTCTCCTATTGCAGGAGCTCAAGAACCATCACCGGCCTTTCTGTAGAGGAATCTCCCTGCCAAATGCTGCACCTAATCTCCAAATGTTATGAAATTAATTAATTAATTAATTAATTTAATTTTGTGCTACTGGGAATTGAACCCAGAGAATATTCTACTTCTGAGCTACACCCTTAGCTCTATTTTATTTTTATATGGAAACAGGATCTCACTAAGTTGCTGAGGCTGGCCTCAAATCCGTCATCTTCCTGTTTCAGCCTTCCAAGTACTGGGATTACAGGCGTGTGCCATGATGTCCAGCTACAAACTTCACTTTCAATTCAGCAATACAATCCTTTGCCAGTTGGTTCCCTTGGTATGTCCAACTCTTTTCCAAGTACAAGGTGATTTCTGAGCAGAGACCCACCTCATTTTCTTATATTGTCAGTCCCTTATCTCGATAACTGCCCCCTATAATTACACAGCACACTTTTTATGTCACTGCATTTATTGAGCACCTATTATGTGCCATATTTTCTATCTGCACCTCAAGACCTCAGAATGCCCAGGATGACTCTCAAGTTGTTGTTCTCTTTTAGAAAGTCGGAGAAATAACCCTCAAAGTGATTGCAATAGCAGGCATGATAGGGCCTGCAGTGGTCGCACAGGGAGGGGTTCAAATCAGATCACAGAATGAGACAGCCTGGCCTAAAGGTGCTGCCATTTGGTCCGAGCCTGGAGGGATGTGGAGGAGTTAAACAGTGGCAGCGTACATTCCTGCACACGGAAACAACGGCCCATCCAGTGGGTGGGGGTGGATGCAGGGTCAAGGGCAGGCAGGAAGCTTCAGACCCCATCTGGAGAGTCTCTGGAAAGGAACTGAAGGCGGTCCGGTCAGTTGGCAAGCAGCGTGACTGCATTCATGCTGCCGAGGGATGAACCCAGCGTCGATGCCGATGATAGATTAGGGGCTCATTCCCCAGGAAGAGAAGCCGCTGAAGACACTGTCCCGGCATGCAGGGGACAGGAGGTAAGGGCAGGGGGGAGGAAGGAATGTGGGCACAGGTATCAAGGCCGTCACATTGCTTCCTGACAGAGGCGGGGAAGCCAGGAGGGAGATTTGGACGGATTCCTACTGCCGCCTGGGAGAGGGGGTGCAGAGAGGGCCGGGTTTAAGGAGGCTGGAGGGAGCAAATCCCCTGGGTGCATGGAAGAGATCCAGAGAGGAGTTCAAGGCCAGCCTTGCTTTGAGGCTGGACCTTGAGACAACAGGACTTAACTGAGCATACGGGCTTGTGGGTACGCAGCCAACGGCGGGTGGTTGGGATGAGGAAGAAAATCCGTCAAATGCTGTGTGCGCGCGTGAATGTGTTGTATGATCATGATGCACCAATAAAAGTACACACACACACACACACACACAGATTGATTTATGAGTATATAAAGAAATGATTGACCCACGAGGGGCAGGCATGGAGCAGAGAGATCACTTTTTTTTTTTCTTTTTGCGGTACTAGGGGCTGAACCCAGGGGCATTCTATCTCCAAGCTACACCCCCAGCCCTATTTCTTATTCTTTATTTTGAAACAGGGTCTCACTAAGTTGCAGAGGGCCTCACTAAGTAGCTGAGGCTGGCCTCGAACCTGGATCCTCCCAAGTACTGGGATTACAAGCATGCACCACCACGCCCAGTTGAGAGATCACTATTTAGGGAGTGAATGGAGAAGAATCCAAGGCAGCACCAGGAAAGGGGAAGGTGGCAGAGCCAGGATTGTTCCAGAAGCTTCACTTCGCCTCCCAGACAGCTGCCCGTGGCTCTGATGTGACTCTGCTCGGAGGGGTCCCGCTTTGTACTCACTTCCTCCAACGCTTCTCCATCCTTCTCCTCTCTTACCTTTCAATTTGCACATGCCTTGTTTCCAGTCATTTCTTCAAAGGACCCAAGCATGAGTAATGGTTAGATACCTTCGATACATCAAGGGAAGGGACAGCTGGCACATGATAACACGCGCTCTCGATTCGGGATGAGTTATGAGGAGAGATGGGGGGGATACACGGCATCCAGGCAGCCCTGAAAAGCAGCGATGCGTGCCACTCCCCATAGCGGGTATGATAAGCAGCTCAGTGCCAGGCTCCGCCGCGGTCCCGAAGCAAGTGCCTTCTATTGACTTTTATGTTTAAAAGTCTCGTCTGCTCAGGAGGCCTGTTTAATGTTTCAAGTACAGTTGAAATAAGCCCAAACTCCAACAGGCAGAACTAGTCCTCTGATATATAGGAAAAGTCGTGACACACCGTGCAACTGTCTGCAAGTTTATTTATAGCTTATCGGCTTCGCAGTTATCCTTTCTGTTTCTCCCGGTTTCTAGTAAATATTGGAAGTGCTCTTGTTCAATTTCAGTATGATCACTTTTAAAAAGGCCAGATGTCATGGCGCACGCCTGTAATCCCAGTACTTGGGAGGTTGAGATAGGAGGATTGCAGGTCCATGGCCAGCCTCGGTTGCTTGGTGAGGGCCTCAGCAACTTAGTGAGATATTGTTTCATAATAAAAAATAAACTAGGGCTGAGGGTGTAGCTCAGAGGTAGAATGCCCCTGGGTTCAATAACTAGTACCATACATGCAAAAAATTATACAAAGACTTGGTGTCGGGGAAATTCTTGCCACAGTGATTATTTGAACATGTGAGAGTTTCTATCAGAAGGAGAAAGAAGGTTGTTAATAAGAAGTTAAAAAATCACTTAAGTCAGGATGCATGGTGGCACATACCTATAATCCTAGTACTCAGGAGGCTAAGACAAGAGGATCGCAGGTTCAAGACCAGCCTCAGCAACTTAGTGAGACACTCAGCAACCTAGCAAGACTCTATTTCCAAAAATTAAAAAAAATTAAAAAAGGGCTGGGGGTACAGCCTCTGGTATCAATCTCCACTGCCACTAAAAAGCAAAATAATAATAATAATTTAAATCCCAACTGAGAGGTGCTTGCCTCATCACCAATAATTTTTATAGCGTGAGTAAACTTCATTCATTATCCCAAAGATTGTTCAAAGCACAATTGTGAAGCATCTGCCCCTACCCACCGCCCTTCCCCTTTCCTGCTCTTTCTCTTCGCTCACCCTAATTCCCATCTCACCTGGAGCCGAATGCTGTTACCCAGTTCTCAAACTCTCCAGAGCCTCCCAGTGTGGCGCCTCACCCGAGCTTACCTTCCTTACCTCTCTACTCCCTTCCAGAATCTTCCATGAAGCTTACAGAGGATCTACTCTTAAGAGCAGCAGCATTGAGGTTTCGCCAGTTGTCCCATGTCTGGTAACTGGGCTCTTGTGAAGGCACCTTCTGCTGCTTCTCCCGGACAGCTGGAAACGCAATTGCTTTACCTAGAGTTTTTCAAATGAACTGTTTAGAACACAAGTTCCCTAGTATGTTCATAGTTACCACGTGAAAGCTACGTCCAGTTGTCAAGTGAACCCTAAAAATTCACAATGCGCTTTGGCATGTGAAGACAAAGTATCCCAGTAACTTGTCTAATGTTGTTTGACACAGTATTTCTTGTCCTACGGTCTACAGAACTAGGGTACCAGATACCGCATTGAAAGAAAGGATCTTCGAAGATGCGTAGTCTCTTCCGGTGATGAGCAGTAATGTATCCGGGGAGAATCAACCCCAAGCAAAGCAGAGTAGTTACAGCTGGTATATAAATTAGAAGGCTTTCAGCCGGGCGTGGTGGCGCACGCTTGTAATCCCAGCATTTGGGAGGCTGAAACCGGAGGATCCGGGTTCAGCCTCAGCTACCTAGTGAGGCCCTCTGCAACTTAGTGAGACTCGGTTTCAAAGTAAAGAATAAAAAATAGGACTGGGAGTATAGCTCGGAGTTCATGGGAGTATAGCTCGGGAAGGGGCCTAAGCGGGTGTGTTAAATGCCCCTTTGTCTACACACTGACCAACAAAAGCAAGCTCCCTTGTTTTGCCTTGACTTAGTTAACTTATTATTTCAGAGCCATGAGTTCTGCCAGCCCAACTTTCATTCATCAGGGAGTCAAAGTGGTGGCTGGCTTCTCGTGGGCCAGAAGCTGCCCATGAGTTCAATCCCATGAGTTCAATCCCCAGTACTGCAAAAAAAAAAAAAAAAAAAAAAAAAAAAAAAAAAAAAAAAAAAAAAAAAAAAAAAAAAAAAAAAAAAAAAAAAAAAAAAAAAAAAAAAAAAAAAAAATTAGAAGGTTTTCATGAGCAAGGATTAGAAAACTCAAACTTAAGGTAAAAGAAGGGAAATGATTCATCTACTGGGAAAGTTGAAAACAGATCTGCTTCGTGTAGGGCTTTGTCCTTCAATAACAGGAATTAGGAAGTCTGACAATACTTGGGAGGCTAGAATAGGAGGATCATGGGTGTCCCTCAGCAACTTAGTGAGACCCTGTTTCAAAATAAAAAATAAAAACATGGCTAGGGGAGTAGCCCAGAAGTAGAACACCCCTGGGTTTCATCGCCAGTACCACAAAAACAAAAAAAGTTAGGAAAGTTAACTTAACAGAAAACAAAATTGTTTGCTCACTTACTAAAACCCCAAGGTGAGAATTGATCAAGGCATTCTCACCAAGCCATCAGGGCTCTCTGTCCCTCTGTCCCGTGGCTCTGTCTTCTACTTCCTTTGTTTCGTTCTCCATGAGGAATTAGATCTTGGGAAGGTAGTAAGGTAATAGGACTCCAGGAATTGGTCAAGGGTTAAAGAAGAACCCACACCCAGGCCTCGCAGTGAAGGAATACAGCGACCTAGGGGCTGGGATGTCAAAAACCAAGGATGCAGGGGTACCAGCCCCTTCCTCATGAACTGTTGTGATGTAAGACAGGGGAGCAGGAATGCGGAACACACAGCCTTGTGACCCTGGGGAGAAATGGCTCTGAAATAATAAATTAACTAAGTCAAGGAAAAACAAGGGAGCTTGCTTTTGTTGGTCAGTGTGTAGACAAAGGGGCATTTAACACACCCGCTTAGGCCCCTTCCCCTGTGTGTGGGAGCTAGTCTGTCTCTCTACCTAATCTTCCTTGGCTTAAAATAAAACTTTAACCCTCCTCACATGTGCCCTTCTGCTTGCTCAAGACTTTATTTCTTGACTTTGTGGGACCGAGGACCTGGTAAAAGAAAGATTTTGACTCCATGAAGATGCCAGGTGGTGGTGGTCTCTGCCAGCTCCAGACTCCTCTCTCTCTTAGCTCTAAGGAACCGTGGGAGAGGTTCCCTGGCATTTCACTGGTTCTGACTGGGTGACACGGTCCTCTCTGACCCAATCACAGTGACCAGGGAGACATCAGACTCTGAAAGATCAGTCTGAGGCCTGAGACCAGAGGAAGGCTCAACCCCACTCGGTGTGCATGCCCAGAACAAGCAATTGTGGCATTACTACAGGAAGCAGAGCGAATGGGTGCTTGGGGTCAGAAAACAACAAACGTCCACTGAGCCTTAGAAGGTTACGTTTGCCCCCAAGTGGCTCGCTCTCCAAGTATTTAAAGCAATTCAGTTTTACCGATGATTACCAAGTCATTCCCGAAAATTCTCCAGGTGCTAGCAAGTTCTTGCTGCAAATAGCTCAGATGTCTGTGGTTGTCACAGAAAATGCTGGAGAAAGGAGATGTCCTCAGGCCGTGGCGCAAGGGTCACCCTCTGGAATGTGACTGAGACGCACCTTACAGGGTATGGGTTTGTGCTCTGCTTTTTGCTAGGTGGATTTGCTTGAGGGAAAGAGCTTTGTCTCAACCTCTCCAGTACTTACACAATACCTGGAGCAGAAGAGCTGTTTATAAAACCACGGTAGATTGAATTCATGAATAAATTCGCAGAAATGACTCAAGGGATAATCTTTTGTTGGTGGTGGTGGTAGTACTAGGGATAGAACCCAGGGACATTCTACTTCTAAGCTACACCCCCCCTTCAACATACACAGATGGAATATTAGAGAGAGAGAGAGAGAGAGAGAGAGAGAGAGAGAGAGAGAGAGAGAGAGAGAGAGAGGAGAAGGAGGAGGGGAAGAAGAAAAAGGAAGAAGGAGAAGAAGAAGAGAAAGAAAAAGAAGAAGGAAGAAGATGAAGAAGAAGAGAAAGAAAAAGAAGGTATCACTTTACCAAACAAAGGCTAAGTTTAAATATTTGCTTCTATGCAGAGAAATGTTGTTACTTATATTCTATCTGTGTATGTTGAAGGCTGATGCCAAAGACCAGGAAAAAACAGAAACATTAATTATTCTAGGTCTTATCTCCTCCTATTGTAGCTGTAATAACTTTTCCATTAGAAATAAAATCTTGTGGTAGTCTAGTGCTCATTGGACATTTTAATAACCTGCACCAGCACTGTACAAATCATATTTTCAAAACAAGTTTTTAGGCTTCATCCACATTTTCATAGATGGGCATTTGTAATCAAGGCAGAAGATGTACGAGGTTGACAAATGGCTTCCTCTTGTAGGAGATTTGGAAACAACACCTAGTTTCATTAATTGCAGAACTTTTCATTCTTTTAAATTCGTAAGCTAAACATGTACTCTGCTTGTAATTTATTCTTTTGAAAGATGAGCATTCCTGGCGTAGTGCAGAGACCAGGGCTGTTTTTATGGATAAATATGCATCTTTTTAGAGCAGGGAGGGGAGGGGTGCTTGAATTGAAAATCATGCTAGACTGGAAGGCGGGTGTCAACCATGTCAGCTGCGAGAGAAACAGCTCCCAGGTGTGAGCCAGATAAGATGTGCGCACAGAAGATAGGAAACACCGTCTTAATAAAGCATCCACTCCTTGTCTTTTTAACAGAAAATAACCTATTCCTGGTCTGTAATAGAAGGCAAATCACTTGGAATTTCTGGTAGAAGTGACTTAGAGAAGAGGTGGATATTCACATTTGGGAATGGTACACTTCTCTCATCACCAAGATTGCTTGGTGAGATTTTTATGGACAGACACAAGAAGCTACTTTGTCAAGAAAACCTTTAAGATAGGGTGATGGAGGATGAAAAAGAAAAACAAGCAAAATAAATAAATGGGTTAGGGACATAATATCTAGCTTTTTTTTTATTCTTGCAAGAAATTTTGAGACTGTTTTAAAAATGGTGTCAAAATTCAAGATCACTATAGAGCAAGAAGTGAATGCTCCACTGAACTTTTTGCTGTGTGAGAAACAGTAGGTAGCACAGCAAAGATTTGCTGAGAGGGACCTTGGAAGTCCCTCTAGTTCAACACTTTTATTTTGCTAATGGGGGGAACTGAGGCCCCAACAAAAAAGTTACCTGCCCGAGGTCCCTTATTGCAGTGAGAGAGTTCTATGGACTGAACGTTTGTGTCCATACCCCACCAATTCCTATGTTGACACCCTAACTCCAATGTGATGATATGAAGAGGTAGAATCTTTTGGAGGGATTAGATCATCAGGGTGGAGCCTTCCTGACTGGGATTAATGCTTGTTTGGGTGTATTTTCTCTTGCTATAACAAAATACTGGAGGCTGGCTAGTTTCTAAAGAATAGAGGTTTATTTCCTCATGGATCTAGAGGCTAGGAAGTCCAAAGCATGGTGCTGGATCTGCTTGGTATCCCATGAGGGCCCGTGTTGCAACATAACATCGCATAAGGAAAGACAGAGCAACTGGGCTAGCTTGGGTGTCTCTTCTTTTTTATAAAGTTCTTATAAGGCCACAAACACCATCATGGGGTACCTACCCCGCTGACCTTACCTAGTCCTAAATATCTCCCACAGGTCCTACTTCCACATACCATCGATGTATGAATTTGGGGACTAAGTTTCCAATGCATGAACTTTGGGGACTATATTTAAATCACAGCAGTGCTTTCACAGAAGATACCCTGGTGACCTCTGCCCTCCCTCTCTGCCACTTGAGGAGGACACCGTGAGGAGATGGCTGTGTTCGTGTGCTTTTCCATCTCTGCAACCAAAATTCCCGACATGAACAGCATAGAGAAGGAAAGGTTTATTGGGGTTCATGGTTTCAGAACCCAAAGGCTGACTCCAAGGCAGACGTCATGGTAGCAGAGGATAGATAGCAGCTCATCTTATGGCAGCTGGAAAGCAAAGAGAGAAGGCCAGGACGGGACCAGGGGCAAGTATGGTCCCCAAGTCCACACCCCCAGTGCCTAACTCCCTCTTCCAGCCACAATAAGTTATCATCCACCTAAGTTATCATCCAGTAAATCCACTCAAATTATTAATCCGGTGTAGGATTAATCGATTTTCCATTGTGAGATTATAGCCCTAATTCAGTTATTTCACTTCTGAATAGTTTTGCATTGCCAGGACATGAGCTTTCCCAGCGGACATGCTATATCTGAACCCTAACAATGGCCTTCTATGAATCCAGGCATGGCCCCTCATTAGACACAAAATCTCCGCTGATGTTAGACTTCCCAGCCACCAGAGATGTGTGCCACGACACCTTAACAGCTGGGCCTTGAGCAAGGCTTGGTCCGTAGGAGTCCTGCAAGGCAGATGATTCCAAAGGAGGGAACGCGTGGCATTTCCCACTTTGCATTATTATATTCTGGAAATTTGGGGTGCTTTGGGTTTTGCTTTCACATTAATTATAAAGGAAAATTTCTTAGAGACACAAGATGGCTGGATGGATTGTGATTCCTCAATGTTAGCTGAAAAAGACAATGCCTCAGCTTGCCTCAGAGATATTCATTAACCTTTTTACAAACATCAGGAATTGGACTTTGCAAGCTTAGCTACTAAACCAAAGAAACTCAGGTCTACTATTTTATCTGTGAGTAAAGAAAGCTTTAAGACAGATAGTTTCTCTCTCTCTGAAATACCTTTCCCTTGACTCCACCACACATTAACTAACTCTAGCTGCCTGAGAATAAGATAAGAACACTGTTTACAGGAGCTAGGAAAATAATGAAGATTTAAACTGATGAACAGAGACTCCTCTTCGTCGTTAACCTTTAACGCTGTTTTCGTACTAAAAGAATTTTTATATACGTATTGTATCCTGTAACCTTTGCTGTTTTCTTAATCCCATCGAATACCATGAGAAATGACTTTTCTAGTTAAAGATGTACCTACTCAACTTTTAGGAAAAACAAGTCTGTAAATATTCCTGCCTCATTGTAAAAGATAGTATAAGAAACAGTGGCTGACATGAATTAAACAGATGCATTTCAACACTGCTTTGGGTGTGAGCATATTCTCGTGACTTTGTCTTGATCCACACCTACCGAGGGACCCCCAACCCTGCTGCCTCAAGGGGTGGCCCCCGACAGACGTGGAGAAATAAATTTGTTGTTTAAGTCAACCAGTCTGTGGTATGTTTTTATGGCAGCCCAAATAGACAAAGACAGAGAGTTTCCATTTAGAATGTCTACCTCGAAGGACAGAGTTCTGTGACAACTTTAAGAATGGGATGTGATCAGTAAAAATCTGGAGGTAAGGGGCATTGGTTTGTGCATGCTCTAAATGGCAAGTTGAGCAACATTCTTTGCTGATAGAATTGTTTGGCTCTGAAAAGTTGCTGGAGTTTCCATATCCCGGAATAGGTGCTCTCCTATTTTATTTTATTGTTTTGTGGCACTGGGGATTGAACCCAGGGGCATTCTACCTCCAAGCTACACCCCCAGCCCTTTTTTTTTGTTGTTTGGAAACAGAATCTCTCGCTAGGTTGGTGACAGTCTTACTATGTTGCTGAGGCTGGTCTTTAACCTGTGATCCTCCTGTCTCAGTCTCCCAAGTACTTGAATTACAGGTGTGTGCCACCACATGGGGCTGGCGCTTTTCTATGAACATGGGACCTGAATGAAGCCCTGTTACAAAACAGACTTGTTGAACTGATGCCACCTCAACACTCAATCAAGCTGCAAACAGCAGGGTTGAAGCAAGGTAAAAATCCAAGTGCAATTTAAAAGATCAAATTCATAGATACGAGAAGAAAAGGCCCTGCTAATAATAATTTATATCTGCAAAAACAAACAGGTGAAACCTTCCCCAAACCAAAAAAAGGTCTGGAGTTTTAGTGGATGCAAACTCAGGACACGCTGAGAGTGTGGCCCACCAACCGAATAAACTGAAAGAAGGGATAGTGTGAATTAATCTGGCTCAATGTCCAGGAGACCTGGAGAAAGTAACTTCTAGGGGCATGTTCAATAGAAGTGGGAACTTACTTATTATTTGATTGCATTGATTGGGCTGACTTAAATTGATGTGCATCTCTGGAAAGGTGTGGGCGGCAGGGCAAATTCTCTGCAGGATGCCCTAAAGTTCATTCTGCTTTGGATTCTTTGACTCCCGAGCTCTAGCCTGATTCATAAGAATTCAAAGTCCAAAGCCGAGCGTGGTGGCACACGCTTGTAATCCCAGCATTCGGGAGGCTGAGACCGGAGGATCTGGGTTCGCGGCCAGCCTCAGCTGCCTAGTGAGGCACTCCGCAACTTAGCGAGACCCGGTTTCAAAATAAAGAATAAAAACTAGGGCTAGGGGTATAGCTCGGAGGTAGAATGCCCCTGAGTTCAATCCTCAGTACCACAAAAAAAAAAAAAAAAAAAAAAAAAAGATTTCGAAGTCCAGTATTACCCTCCCGATCCTACCACTTACTCTGTGACCTTAGACAAGTTATTTCACTTCTCTGAGCCTCTCTTTTCTGCCTGGAAGATCAGGAAGATCAAATGCATTTCTCAGGAATTGTCTTACAAATCAATTTTAAAATACACAGCCAAGTCCTGGGAACAGCACTTGGTACATGATCATTTTTTAAAAGAATGTCTGGGTCCTCTGAGCTTTCCATTCTTCCATCTGCAACAACTCGCTTAGGCATGAGCATGTGACCCGGTAACAACTAAGGAGAGGCCCTGAGACTTTTTTTTTTTTTTTTTTTTGCAGTACTGGGGATTGAACTCGGGGGCATTCTACCTCCAAGCTACACCCCCAGCCCTATTTTTTATTCTTTATTTTGAAACCAAGTCTCACTAAGTTGTGGAGTGCCTCACTAGGTAGCTGAGGCTGGCCGCGAACCGGGATCCTCCGGTCTCAGCCTCCCAAATGCTGGGATTACAAGCGTGCGCCACCACGCCCAGCTGGCCCTGAGACTTTTGCTGAGGCTTCTTGGAGTTATTCTTGCTTAATGGATTTAAGGCTGAGAGGACAAACTTCCTGGAGATCTTAGCACATCTGACCTCATAGATTAAAACCAGGACAGAGCTGAGAGCTAGAGAGACGCAAGCTGAGAACACTCTGGCCCCTGAGTCCAGCCAAGCCTGATGCTTAAGGACTTCGAGACTATACATGTGTCAGTTAATTTCATTTTGTTCCCTGCAGTCTGGACCAGGGTTTCAGTCACATGCCACAAAAGAATTGTGATAGAAGCGATCTTCATAGAGACATTCTCCTGTCCTTACAGATTTAATATCATCGTTTAATGGGAAGCCCAGATCTGGCAGCTGATTTTCCTTTCTTCCATGCATGGGGCCACTGAAGCTCTGCTTTATCTAATTATCCACCTCTTCTCGGAGCCCTGGGCACCTGTTGAGACGTCCAGAATGCATTCACCTGAAAAGTCCATTGATATTTTTTGGCAGCTCTCAGCTTTAGAGATGGCACCTTTAAAATCACAGCTGCATCTTCTTTAGCTCCCCCCACACCCACGGTCCTATGTCTAATCGATCACGAATAACTAAACTTCCTTCAAACTGACCTGAGCCTCCGGGCTGGGGAGGTGAATTGGGGCCAAATCAGAGTCTCCTGGTCAATAAAAGTTGGAATGGAAACAAATGCAGAGACAGGTCCAGTCACACTGTAGAGTCACATTTTTGTCTCTTGTTTTTTCATGTTATATTTGTGCCATCTCCTGCTTGATTAATCAAGTTGTAACCCAGTTGAAGTCTGCTAGAAATGGGACAAAGGCTGAAGTGAGGTAACGCCGGAGCTGTGGTTGCCATCATTGAACAAGGTTATCGCTATTGCCTTCCTGATTCTCTCCAAGGCCAGAGAATCAGGCCTTGTCTTATCTTAATGAAGTTCTGGAGCAGCTTCTCCTCCTCCTCCTCCTCCTCCTCTTCTTCTTCATTCTCCTCCTCTTCCTTCTTTATTTTGGTAGTGAAAAATAGACCCAGGGACATTTTACCTTCCGGCTACACCCCCAGCATTTAAAAAAAATAACATTTTAAACAGGTTATTGCTAAGTTGTTGAGGGTCTCATTAAGTTTCGGAGACTGACCTTGAACCTTCAATCTTCCTGTCTCAGCCTCCTGACTTCTAGGCATGCACTCCCACACCCAGCTTGGAGGTTTTTCTAATAGGTTCCAAGGAAGCAGGTGGATCTGTTGGTGGAAAATGAGCCTGAAGGCTGGTGACCAACGTGCTGCAGGCAGAGTTCTAAGATCCCATTGGTTTCCATGGATGTCAGCCATTTAATGTTGATGTTCTTCCTCTGTTAGTTTTGTTCAGACCCCTGCAAAAGCAGGAGGGACTCCCTACTCAAAACTTGGTGCGAGTGTTTATATATAGAATGTCCCTTGAAAGAGTTCATGCATTGATGTTTAGAGTTGATATAATTAAATAATGAGGGTTGTAATCTCATTGGTGGATAAATCCATTGTAATGGCTCTACTGGGGTGAAGCTGGAGAACGTGTGTCACTAGGGTGTGGCCCTGGGAACTGTGCTTGCACCTTTGCATCCCTTGCACATGCTCTCTCTCTTGTTTCCAGCCACCATGATGTGAAAGCAGAGCCCTTGCTCTCCTTCTTCCTCTCTCTGCTTCCTGCAGCCATGCCCTGCACTCCACCACTGTAACCTGGCCTGGACTGAACCCCTGAAATCTCCAGAACTGTGAGCAAATAAGTCTTCCTTCCTCTAAGTTTTGTGGTCAGGTGTTTTGGATGAGAGAAATGAGGATATTGGCTGAAACACTTGGTTTGGGTGTTTAGGTTGATGATTCTGCATTGGGAAAGCTGTCAGAATCAAGATGGAATCCCTTGCATCAAACCCTAAGGAAAAATAAATAAATAAAACTGGGAAGTTAAGAAAGTAATCTCGGACACACGTTCTCCAGCTTCACCCCAGTAGAGCCATTACAATGAACAGTCTCAAGAACTGTCACCAAACTATGGTGTTTGACAAGAACTATTAAAAAAAAAAAAAAGATTCTGCCAGAACCATGCCTTGTTCAAGGAGTAGCAGAACTTACACGGAATATACTTCTTCAGGGACATCTGCTCGGCAACTGTCTGTCGACCCTTGGTGTGCCTCCACTCTTGTTGCCAGGAATAAGTGTTTCAAAACAACTTATGTGACCCTTTTCATTTCACCTATAAAGACTTGTGTCTTCCTTTGCCTCCTTAGATACCCCACACATATTCCTATTACAATGTCTATTCTCAAATAAATTGTCTTTAGAGAATCTTCCTCCTTTTGTTATTTAGGTTGATGCCACATACCAAGAGAATTTGAGGAAAGGTTTATCACTCACACAAAGATTCTTGGGCTGAGCTGGGCAGGTGTAAGCAAGCCCAGGTCAGCTGGGACAGAGCAGAGAGAACGGGGCTTGAGCTTTTATGAGTGGTTAAGACATAGGACTGGGAAAATGTTCTCACTTGTAGGACGTTGAAAATTCCCACTGGTACTAAAGGAGGAGGTGAGCTTAGGGTCTTATCAGCCTGCCCATATGTGAGGCATGAGAGCACACAAGGGCGAGACCTGAAAGGAAGTCAGTGGCAAAAGATCAAGAATAAGATCAGACCCTCTGCTATGACTAGATAGAATCTCACCTAAGCACTGTGTGCTTCTTTCCAAGGGTTGCCATCACACATTACCTCAAACTTGGTGGCTTAAAACAGCAGAAGTCTATTCTCTCTGAGTTCTGGAGGCCAGAAGTCAGAAATTGAGGCATAGGCCGTGTTAGTTCCTCCTGGAGGATCCTGGGAGAATCTCTTCCATGCTTCCTCCTGGTGGTTGTTTCTGGCGATCCTTGGCATCCTTTGGCTTACGACTGCATCATATAGTCTCTGCCTCCATCATCACAGGGCCTCCACCCTTAAAATAACATGCTTAGCTAGGCATGGTGGTTCACACCTGTAATCTCAGTACATGGGAGGTTGAGATAGGAGGATCACAGGTTCGAGGCTAGCCTCAGACACTTAGTGAGGCCCTCACAGGCAACTTAGTAAGACCCTGTTTCAAAAATAAAATAGAGCTAGGAGTATAACTCAGATAGCTCAGAGGTAGAGCACCCCTGGGTTCAATCCCTAGTACCACAGAAAAACATCAACAAAAAAGAACATGCCCACTGGATTTAGGATCCAACCCCACTCAGTATGACCCAGTGTCTTACCTCGATTACATCTTCAGAGACCTACTTCCAGATAAGGTCTTTGAGCATCTGTGTGGACATTAATTTTATGAAGGCGACTACTCAACTCAGTACAAAAAGTGAAAACACTTTCAAAAAATTACATCTTGCTAGTTGTGATGGTGCATGCTTGTAATCCCAGTACTTGGGAGGCTGAGACAGGAGGATCACAGGTTCACAGCCAGCCTCAGCTACTTAGTGAGGCCCTCCGCAACTTAATGAGACCCTGTTTCCAAATAAAGAATTAAAAATAGGGCTGGGGGTGTAGCTCAGAGGTAGAATGCTCCTAGGTTTAATCCCCAGTACCACACACACAAAAAAATTACATCTCTATCATGCTCAGCATGTTGTTGAGTTTTTGCTTCTCTAAATGAGACTGGAGAGAACCTTTGCAGGATTGTGAAGCCCCTAGGAAAGCCCTGGTCCTCAAAGTCTTTGCTCATAGTTGGAGCTGAAGGGGAGGTGGACAGGACTCTCCTGGCTGGCCTTGGGGAGCCGCAGCAACCACACTGGCCGAGTCAAGAACACCATGCCATTTGGTGAGCCGTCACAGCCTCGGTGAGTGTGGTCACCGGTGCTCCTAAAGTTTTCATGGCGGGTCCCCAGCAAGTTGAGGACTCGATGCTTGGTGGCATGTTCAATTTTAGGGTTTTTCAAGTTTGGTTGGACTCAGTGACGTCACCCTTTGATCCTGGGGTGGTCTGCTTGGGCTGCCGTATCAAAGCCCCACAGGCTGGTGCTAAACGGCGGAAATGTGTTTTCTCACAGCTCTGGAGGCTGGAAGTCTGAGCTCAGGCTGCTATCAGGGTTGGGTTTACTCTGAGGCCTCTGCCTGGCCGCTCCCTCACAGTGTCCTCACGGGCTTCTCTCTCTCTCTCTCTCTCTCTCTGTGTGTGTGTGTGTGTGTGTGTGCAAATTTCCTCTTCTTATAAGGACACCAGTCCTATTAAAGTTAGTGAGGCCACCTCACTAACTTCAATTTAACTCAATTATCTCCTTAGAAGTGGTTTAGTAGAGTCACATTCTGAGAGACTAGGGTGAGAACTGGAACATATGAATTTGGGAGAGACACAATTCAACCCATAACACACTCTTTCACATTTTTGAGAGATACTAGAGATTGAATACAGGGGGCAATCTACCTCTAAACTATACCCACAGTCATTTAGTTTTTGTTTGTTTGAGACAGGGTCTTGCTGAATTGCTGAGGGCCTTGCTAAGTTACTGAGGTTGACCTCGAACCTGTGATCTTCCTGTCTCAGTCTCCCAAGTACTAGGATTACAGGTGTGGGCCGCCGCGCCGGGCTTCCCCTTTCACATTTTTTGGGCCAAGTGAGCAAAGTGCTTGCTCTTTTGTGTTGACACATTTCTACCCCTCTGAGAGTTATCTTTTTTTTTTTTTTTTTTTTTTGGCGGTACTGGGGATTGAACTCAGGGGCATTCTACCTCCGAGCTATACCCCCAGCCCTATTTTTTATTTTTTATTTTGAAACCGAGTCTCACTAAGTTGCGGAGTGCCTCACTAGGTAGCTGAGGCTGGCCGCGAACCCGGATCCTCCAGTCTCAGCCTCCCGAATGCTGGGATTACAAGCGTGCGCCACCACGCCCGGCTCTGAGAGTTATCTTTTAAGGAAATGGTTAGACTTCAGATGACAATGTTCTGAGCCCTCTCCTAGACACAGCAATGTTTTGCAGCTGTGTTAACGGTTGCGTCCTGGCTGTTCTACGTGGTCCTTTGTCTCGGGACATGAATTCGAGCAGCCTGGAGATAATGTGTCAGAAGTCTGGCCACTCCTGGAGCATTGCAGATGGAGGGGCCATGTGGGGAGACCTCAGGCGGTGCCTAGAGTCGCAGCTTTTCCTGCCTGAGACGCTTGATCTTTCCAGCCTGCGCGCCTGACATTTAAATGATGGAGTCTTTAAGTGATTCCAGCTTTCGGCCTCAGTGGCCCTGCGCTGTTGACTCTGAGACAAACAGAGCAGAGCTGGGCTCTGTCTGCGGGGCCCAGTCCAGATTGCCAGCCCTCGCACAACTGTTGGGATAGTTTGTTAAAGAGCAGTAGATACCCAGATGGAATCTTGTTCAAAATTTTGCTGGTGATTTTCAGCTTGGTCTTTGATAACTGAGTCTGTGGTATATACTGTGGCACTGTAACAACTTTCCCACTGACAACAGGTTAGCTTGGGTGGTTGACATACAGTTGCAACATGGCCAGCGATTCGGGTTGGAGCCCCATGAAGGCCAGTTCGCTTGCTTGTGCTCTATGACTGGACTGTGGGATGATCTCACAGATGTCTGTTCTCACTTAAGGGAGCATGAGAATCCTTGCAGCTGTTGGGAAACGGGAACCTAGTTTCTCTGCTGAGGGCGTGGGTGACGGGAGCTGTGGAGGTGGTGTGGGCATGTTCTAAGTCATCCTGACTGTTGTGCCTGGACAAAAATATAATGCTGGCTCCATCAAGGGTCAGGCTTTGGGGAGACTGGGTGTATGAGAAATGGGAGACATAGCCTTGAGCAGCTGAGGGGGTGCAATGGGGTGTTGAGGCTGGAAATCTGGAAGAGGGATCCATGGTAGTTGACGTGGCAGACACAGGTTGTGTAGGGTGGAGAGAGAGAAGTTTCCTTGTAAGAGCTGGTAGACATATACCCAATCTCACCGAGCAGAGGGCTCAACTTGCTCATGCTGCTGGCTAGAGATTTTGTGGCACCCACCAGTCAAGAGCGGGCCTTGGGGAGCCAGACTTTTCTCTCCCCGTGGATTCTTTGGTGGCAGACTTCTCATCGTGGCTCGGGCTGAAAAGTCTCAATTTTATTCCAGCTACCAAATTTGCTGGCTAGATAGTACCATTGTGCCTATTCCTCTCACCCCAAGAAATGGGGCTGAGTCGAGGGGGAGCAGGTGTTAAAACATCCAGAAAGCCATAAAATGCTGCACAAATGCAAGGGGTTGTCTTTAACCCTGTGCATGAGCAGCGGCCACTTTCCACCTGGTTGGCTCAGCTGCGCTCAGATGCTTCTTCCCAGCATCTGTGACTGCCTCGGGCCAGGGCCGCATCTCCATCAGCGGTCCTTTGCTGATCTTCTCACCTGCTGTCCGGGCTGCTCTTGAAAGCCCTGCAGGGTCTGCAAATTACTATGTGGGAAGTACTACTGCAGATTACTTTGTGGGAAGTACTATTGCAGATTACTACCTGGGATGTACTACTGCAGATTACTGCATGCGAAGGCTGCATCTCTGCCGCTTCCTTCCTTGCCATCTTGTGGGCCCACCAGTGGCATCTGCCATTCTCTTTCCATGACAGCCTCTCTGGGTTTTGACACCAGCAGGCTGCTCTCTCCCGTCCCTTCGTGGACTTTGATTTCAGGTCGTCTCCTCTCCGCATCCCGCTGCATTTCTTTTTGCACAGATGCTCTGTCCGTGTTCACTTCCCAGCTTTCAGCTGCAAAGAGACAACGCGTACCTGTTTGCCTCTGGGTCACAGTCCTAAGCCCATTGCCAGCTGTCTGCGGCAACGTTGCCTCTGGGTTTATTGTTAGCAGCGGTAACTTCACGTGTCCAAAGGGAATGGATTTTCTTTGCTGGAAAGGTTCTTCCTTCCTAACCTGGTTTTCATACTGCTAGGGTTCTGACAAGCCAGGCTCACACCTCAGAGGGACATTTAGGTGCCTACGTCATTCATTAAGTAGCAAAGGCTCACAATCTACATTTGCAATATTTCTTCTTTTCTTTTTCTTTACTTCCTTTCCTTTTCCTTTTTTGATTCTGGAGGCTGAATCCAGAGACATTCTACCTCCAAGCTACATTCCCAGTCCTATTTTATTTTGAGACAGTGTCTCACTAAGTTGTTGAGGGTCTCACTAAGTTGTTGAAGCTGGCTTTGAACCTGCGATCCTCCTGTCTCAGTCTCCCAAATACTGGAATTACAGGCACATGCCACCACGCCCAGCTCACTTGTCTACAATGGTTCCTGCTGGTTTTGTTTGTTGTACCTATGAATCCACTAGCTCAGCTTCTCATGTTTTCCGGATCGCTGTTCTCCAGTGTTCCTTGTGAAAACTCGTGTGGTAGTTATCTTGAGTAAAAAAACCTCTAGAGTATTACAATGGTGTCATAAGTGATCTCCCTCTAGAACAATAATTCTCCAAGTGTGGTCCTCAGACAAGCAACATCAACAGAACTTGAGAACTTGTTTAGAAACGCAAATTCTTGGACAGCTCCAGCTCTATCCAACGAGAAACTCTGAACAAGTTTTGTGTGTGATGCGCCCCCGGTGATTCTGATGCATGCTGGCGTTTGCGACCTGCTGATCTAGATCTGAGCTTTATAGCTGCTGCAGGCACCCTTCCTCCCTCCCTCCCTCCCTCCCTCCCTTCCTTCCTTCCTTCTTCCTTCCTTCATTCCTTCCTTCCTTCCTTTTCCTACTTTCCTTCCTTTTCCTACCTTCCTTCCTTCCTTTCTTTCTTTTTCTGGTGCATGCCACAGTGCCCAGTTTGTTCCACATTTTAAAGTAAAAAATGTTGCATGCTCTTTCTTGTCCATTCCCAGCGCTAATCTTCTCCTTCTTCCTCGTTTCTTTTTCCTGAAATGCCCCTTCTGTTACTTATGGGAAGCCTCGCCATTCTCTAACTTCTAGCCACACATTGTCTCTTCTATGCTATGTTTCCAAAGCCACCAAGCTGGGATTGTGTCTTTTTTTCCTTTCTCGTGCTCAGTGGTGGTCAGCACGTTGTGCGTAGCGCTAGAGCAGTGATTCTCCACCAGGGCGGATTCGTTCCCCTGAAGACAGCTGCTTGTGGTACTACAGGCATCGAGTGGGCAGAGGCCGGCCGGGGTGCCAGTAAAACTCTACTATGCACAGAACAGCATCTCACTCTGTCCCTCCCCTCCCCAAATACCCAGCTTCCAAAATCCATTAGTGCACTGGCACTGCAGATGAATAGGGCACGAAGCTCATATTTTCTGTAAAAGATTGTCATCAGCACTGCTCTGGTGGTTTTTTTTTTGTTTGTTTGTTTGTTTTTTTTTGCAGTATTAGGGATTGAACTCAAGGGCATTCTACCTCCGAGCTACACCCCCAGCCCTATTTTTTTTTTTTTATTCTTTATTTTGAAACAGGGTCTCACTAAGTTGCAGAGTGCCTCACTAGGTAGCTGAGGCTGGCTGTGAACCCGGATCCTCCAGTCTCAGCCTCCCAAATGCTGGGATTACAAGCGTGCGCCACCACGCCCAGCTTGCCCTGGTGTTTTATGTCTGTTCTTCTTGTACAAAATACCAGGCACTTCACAGAAGGCTTCTGTCTTCATTTTGCTGGGGAATTAAGCAAGCAAATATTGTAAACACTTAAAGATGTGTGATGAGTTGGGCATGGTGGCACACACCTGCAATACCAGTACTTGGGAGGCTGAGATAGGAGGACTACAGGTTCAACCTAGTGAGACTGTTTCAAAAACAAAGAAATAAAAAAGGCTGGCTGTATACCTTGGAGGGAGAATGCCCCTGGGTTCAGTTCTCAGTACCACACACCCTCGCACAAACAATGTGTGATGGGCCCTAACAGGGCCATAGTTGAAGTTTATGTAAGAAATTCTATCATCGTATTAGAGACCAGATTCCACTTAAAACTCCACATCTAGCCTTTCCTAGTGAGCTAAGGGGGTGGGAGTGGATTTCACTTCTCCCTCATCCTCTGTAGCTGGGGAGACTCTGAGTAAAGATGTACTTTTTATAGATCCACTCAAGAGACCGCGGACCAGCTGTCTGCCTTGCTAGCTTGGAACTGGGTATTTGGGTTAACGACTGGAATAGAAAGCTTCCTCCTGGAAAGGAGAATGCAAAGGTCCAGTACTTGGAGTGCTAGAATCATTTGTGAGCAAAGGGAGGTCTGAGTCATTTTCACTTTTTTTTTTTTTCCCAGTACTGGGGATTGAACTCAGGGACATTCTACCTCCAAGCTATACCCCCAGCCCTATTTTTTTTTTATTCTTTATTTTGAAACAGGGTCTCACTAAGTTGCAGAGGGCCTCACTAGGTAGCTGAGGCTGGCCGCGAACCCGGATCCTCCGGTCTCAGCCTCTGAATGCTGGGATTACAAAGGTGCGCCACCACGCCTGGCTTCTCGTTTTCACTTTTTAAGGCCAAGAACAATCCAGTACTTCCTAGACTACTTGCTATTTAATTCTATAGACCGCAGGACCATGTGCTGTCCTGAGATGGCCGTTGCGCACGGTTCTCTTGCGTGCAGAGCCTGGAGGAGGCACATTTGAATCACGTCCCTGCTGTGAGATGAACCACGGGAAGGAGATTGCTTCTTGGAGCAGAATGAGGCCCTGGGAGGCCACGAGCCCAATTCTCCTATTGAAGACCAGTGCACCAGTTTACATGGATGTATGTAAGTTGGTAGTTTTGGGGGAAACTGAACCCAGAGGTTTTCAGATCTTCTAAGGTGACCAGGTGTGCACCGTAAGTTTTATAACACGCCAGTAGAGGCCGGGCGGCACCTGAGCCTGAACACAGAAGCCTGAGAAGGGCGTGAGCAATCTCATTAGGCATGGCAGACAAGGGCCAGGATGAGCTGGGAGCCCGTGCAGATGAAATATGCCGCCTGCAAGCTAGGAAGCATCTTTTGGCTTTAGAGATCGGGGTTTTGGAGAGACGGAGGCTGCTAGGCTGGTGATAGGATGGAGATTAGGCTGGTCTTGATTGGCGGGTCGCTGGGCCTGAGCTTCAGTCCTGGTGCTGTTGGACCAGAGCTTTGGGAGGAAGTGTCGAGGTGTTGAGCAGAGCAGCCAGGCCTGACAACAGGTTTCTGCAGAAAATCCTGCTGCACGCCAGCAGGCTCTGGCTCAGGATGTGGCGGATCTCTCAAACACTTGTGCTCTCCCCTTGCTCGGTTTTCTTGTTTTCCTCTCTGTGTGTAAGGAGGTTCCAGAGCGTCCACTCATCTCCTGCACACAGCCGTCCCCTACCGCAGTCGGGGGTGGAGAGGTGCTGATCACTGGCGTTTTCCTATTGGGCTAGTGAGAGACTGCACCGGCCTGGAGGGACACTTTTGCAAAGAGTGCCTTTGCAGGCAAGAGCTGTGCTATTTCCTCCATGTCCACAGAGAATCCTCACTCCTCACATCTCAGGGGCACGATTCCCAGGAATGAGGGTGGGGGGGGGGCACTGGCAGACGCTACGGAGGAGCTGGAGTAGAGAAACCAGACAGACCAAATACACTGAGGTTATTGGTGGTTGTTGGTATTTTTTACTTGCTACTGAGTTTAAACACTGCTTTTTCTTTTTCATTTTTTTCTTTTCTTTTTTTTTAAGAGCAGCTTTGCATACTGCATGTGCGTCTTAGGATGAATGGGTCATCATGGCTTACCTCTATTTAGGTTAATGCCAATAAGATGTGACACTTGCGCCGCCCTACTTCTTATAAATCTGGTATTTTATTGTCTAACCTATGATTGGTATGAGGGCTCAAGTAGTAAGTATCACAGCTGAATCAGTATTTAAAGGTCTTATTTTGAACTGCTAATCTAAGTGTTTCTTAATCCATCCCTGGTGAACAGTAATCACAAGTTCAAAACCAAGCATCTGTTTTTCAGACAGAGTGTCTGGATTTTACATCCCACTAAGTGTATTGAGTGCATCTATTATCTACTATAAGGATTGCATTGAAAAAGATACTCTGTAGTTCTTTTGCCTTTCCCTCTGAAAAACACCGTTCCCATCTTGGTAGCACGACCTAGAGGCTCTGGTGGATCCACCTGGGGGCTCTTCCTGGGTTATCATCACGATGAAAGCAAAACCAAAGGTTTCTTGCCACCTGGGGCTTTTAGCCAATCCGTTCTGTGTTACACATAATAAATCACCAGTTGACTGACTTTTTTCTCCCAAGGGAGCCTGCAAGGAATTTCAGTATACTTCACAGGACAGGTAAGGACTATCCAGCTACTTGGCTACCCCCTGTCTATCCTTTTACCCTCCTTCATTTCCTTTTTCTTTTGTTTATCATCTATTTTATCTCTTTCTCTGTCTATATCTGTCTTCTATCTATCACCTATCTCTGTTTATGTCTGTATGAGAAGGAGAAAGGATTGATTGAATAACCATGCATACCTTAAATTTCTTTCTCCCACCTCTAGCTGTGGTGTCAGAGACTCCTGCAATGTCCCCTCAGTGAATTGTAGACAACAAAAACATCCTTGGTATTCAAGAGTTGCTATGTGGGCCGTGCCTTGAGACTCAAGCTCATAAACAAATCAACATGTCCCCGCTACGAGAAGGACTTTCTTAACACATGCGTTAGTTTCCCCTACACAATTCCCAGTGAGGAATCATCCTATTGCTTACTTTTGGAAAAGTTCAACGGCTGTTAAATTATGAATAAATAATGTCTATACCACACATCTCTGCCTCAATGAACTTGACTATTTCCTTCTACAACACAGATGAAGGACAAATATTGCTCTCGATGCTACATCTATATTTTTTTTCTCTGAAAGGAGAGACAGGATCATATCTTTGGGGGGAACCCCCAAACACGGAGGAGTCCTATGGTGAACAAAACACCAAGATCCAACTTGTCTGTAATTTGTAGGATGATTCACATGTAAATTTCTACCTGCTGGTCTATTCTGGAAATTAACTCTTCATTTCCACCACTATGCATGAATAAAGTATATTTGGATTGTTGCTAAATTTGGAGGAAGAACCATTGCTTTTGGACTTTGAGCTGAATTAAACTCTGCAGTGTGAAAGGGAGCAAGTTTTAAAGGAAGATGGCAGCCAATTTCTTTTGTTATTTATTTTTTTATTTTTTCCAAGAACAGTTAACAATTACTAGGCACCTATTGGCCTCAGTCAGTTGCATCTAAAGAGCGAAGCTAATTTACCCACAGCCCGTGTTCTTTGAAATGGTTAGCCTTATTTCTCAGCTCTGTTAACCACTAGTCTAACATTAGCTTCAAGTTCAATTTTTTCTTTAATCATCTAGTCCATAATTGTCGACTGCTCCCTGCCACGTGAACAAAAATGTTTTGGGGGAATAAGGCGAGCAGTTTTACATTTTCTGTGGATTTCTTCAAGTAGTTGGCCCCAAAGTGAAACCATTGATCGGCCATGTTTTCTAGTGTTCTGAGGGTACAAAATGTGGAAGGAAGTTGACCTGTAGAAAGAGTTGGTGTCTGAGAGTGTGTGAACTGAACGTGTGGAAATCCTATAACTTCACTTCAACTGGCCTAATATCCTGAGTCACTAGATGGTCTGAAGAATAGATACAGTACAGAAGGAACACACTGATGTACATTGATACTAAAAACCGAAAAACAAAGTTTGTACAAGATGGACAGCAAATGAGATCGCCTCTAGCAAAATAAAATCTCACACAGGTCATCTTGGTACGTACGTGGACACACAGGCACACCCACACACGCACAGACGCACGGCAAGAATGTGTATTTTTTGTAAGATTAGGTCCTTGGAAATAGACATTCTTAGCAAATATGGATGACAGATCAATTGTAATTTATTTTCTTTTAACACTGTATCATCATAAAGAAAACTGGTATAAATGAAAAAAAATCTATTTCAAATATCTACATCTAAAATTTTAGGCAGTGGAAAAGCACTTTGTTGACAAGAAGTGTGGAATGATGGGTGTTAATTGTCAGAAACTGCTGAATGCCTTGTTTAGTTGCCACAAACAAATTCACATATCAGAACGAACAATACTGCTAAATATTCCTTTTTTTTCCCTTTTTTTTTCTTTTTTTGTTAAAACATACTGGGAGAAGGAAAAGAAAAGAGAAAAAAAAAAACTGGAAATCCATACATCTTTCAAAAGTCTGAAATTGAAGCAATATTTAGAACCGTAGATGAGGAACACGGCGGCATTGGTGTAATATACACAATGCGCTTTTTCTTCTTTAATCTGTAATGTACATCAAATACTTTACAACAATGCATTAACAAAAGGCAAGAAACATCTTGCTGTACAGAGGAACCCCAATGCAACTTGAAGCCTAGATTCACAACGGATGAAGAGAGTAAACTAAGCGTGAGAAGCCGTCCCCCATCAAGTGTGTAAACTATTCTGTCTTGTGCTTAAGGATAACCTCTGCGCCCCGCCACCCTGACCTGCCCCCCATCCTTCCTCCAGCCGCTCTCCGTATAAAGCACTTTTTACACTCTACCACTCAAACTAGAAAGGTGCTGCGCCCTGTCGGGTTTAGGATTGCTTTAGCTGTCTATTGATTTCCAAGTTAACTCTCGATTCGTTTAGCTTGCTAAAATAGCTCTTAATATTTCCTTACTGGTTATCACAGCCTTCCTATGGAACAGGCTTTAACAAACTAAATTTGCAGGGGTGGAGGGGGGAGAAATAAAAAGAAATGTCTTGTGGTATGCATGCACATGCGCTATTCCCGGAGGGCCTCCTCACACCCAGGAGTCGGGGGAGGCCGGGTAGTGGCTCGTTTCATAGTTCAGTTCACTGTAGGGCCGGGCAGCTGAGTAGAAGTCCACGTAGTTGCCCGTGGACTTGAGGCCCAGGTGCATGGTGTACTCGCTGGCCGGAGGGCGGTGGTGCACCTGGTCCTCGAAGAAGGACTCCTCGTAGTTTCTCGTGGAGTTCTGAAACGGCTGGTAGGTCTCGTAGTCTTTTCTGCTGGGCTCCTGTGGGACAGGCTGTGCTGAACCCTGTGCAGGAGGAAAGAGCCTGGCTCAGTTAGCTGAATCCTCTGCCAGCCTCCCTCCAGCCCTGATGCTCAGCCCTGCTCCCCGCTCCCCCCACCCAAATATGACAATTGTGGTCACCTTTTTTTGTGTGTGTGCTACTGGGGATTGAACCCAGGTGCATTCTGCCTTCGAGCTACACCCCCCAGCTCAATTTTATTTCCTACTGGAAAACAGGGTCTCGCTCAGTTGACAAGAGTCTCACTATTTGCTGAGTCTTGAACCTGAGATCTTCCTGGCTCAGCCTCCCAAGTACTGGGATTACAAGCATGCGCCACCACACCTGGCCCCCTTTTTAAAAATTTATATATATTTTATGTTTTGGTGGTACTGGGGCATTCTACCTCCAAGCTATACCCTCAGCCCTTTTTTAATTTTTTTGTTTTGAAACAGGGTCTTGCTAGGTTGCTGAGTATCTCATTACATTGTTGAGGCTGTCCTTGAACCTGCAATCCTCCTGTCCCAGCCTCCCAAGAGCTAAGATTACAGGTGCTTGTGCCACCATGCCCATTGGATTTCATTCCTTTTATGACTGAATAATATGCTATCATGTACATATGCTATAGTTTTCTTCTTAGAATTGGTTCCTGGGTCCACATGCTGCCAATCTATATAAGCATTATTATTATTATTATTATTATTATTATTATTATTATTATCATTATTGTTATTGTGGTAAAATAGACATAACATAAAATTTTCCATTTCAAACCTTTTACAGTATGCAGTTCGATGGCATTAAGATACTCACAGTCACCATCATCCCCGTCCACAACTTGCTCATCATCGTGAACAGGAACGCGTTTGTACCCATTCAACATAACTCCCACCCCCAGCTCCTAATCGCCCCTACAGTCTGCTCTCTGTCTCTGCGATTGGCCTACTCCAGGAGCCTCATGCAATGAAGTCATACACGATTTGTCCTTGCGCAGCTGGCTTTTTTTGATGTTTGTTTTGTGTTTTGCTCTGCATGATGCGTTCATGGCTCACCCCTATTGCAGCATGCACTGGAGACATCCCTCCTTTGTAAGGTCCATGAGATTCCCTTGGATGGACGTACCACGTTTTGTTCATCATTGTCTATTGATGGACACTTGGGTTGTTCCCACCTTTGGCTACTGTGAGCTCCGCGGCTAGGAGCATGGGTGTCCCTGCGCCTGATTGAGTTCCTGCTTTTAGTTCTTTTGGGGATATACTTAGCAGTGGGTCAAAACACAATTCTAAGCTTATCCTTTTAGGGACTCACCAAACTGCCATAATGGCTGTAGCATTCTACTAGATAATATTTTTTAAGTAAAGAGTTCTAGACCAGAAACTCTAGAATACAAGTAGTTTATTTTCATCCCTGCTGCAATTTTATTTTTTTGGTATCATGCTTAGGTGAAAGAGATGGTGTCATCTCAAAGAGATGGTGAAGAGGTGCAAAACCTAATGGTCACGTGGAGGGCCGTCACCTGTATGTCTCTGTTCCCTGTGTGCACGCGGGGGACTGAGGCTTTCCTGCCGTTGGGTCACTCCATCACAGCTGCCTAAGTGACCAGGTGCCATGACCTTAGCCACATACATCTCCAGCGATTCTGCACTCTGAGGGATGAAATGTGTTCCCTGACTTGCTATAATTAAGAATTGATTGAACTCATGAGGAAATAGGAACCCTTCTACACTGTTGGTGGGACTGCAAATTAGTACAGCCGCTGTGGAGATCGGTGTGGAAGTTCCTCAGAAGACTGGGAAGAGAGCCACCATATGATCCAGCCATAACGCTCCTGGATTTTTTTTTTAAATAGAGAGATTATTTGGGAGAATATTCTTTCCCAGGGAATTGAAGTCAGAATCTTGTAGTGATACACGCATATCCATGTTTATAGCAGCGTAATTCACAATAGCGAAATTATGGACCAGCCTGGGTGTCCATCAACAGATGAATGGATTATGAAACTGTGGTGTATACACCCAATAGAATTTTACTCAGTCATAAAGAAGAACAAAATTATACTCTTTACAGGAAAATAGATAGAACCAGAGAATATTATGTTAAGCAGGATTAGCCAGTCTCAGAAAGTGAAGGGTCATTTGTTTTCTCTCATATGCAGAAGCTACAGAAAAACTGGGAAACAAAAGAGTCTGTAGACAAAAGAGGAGAAACCCCAGTGGAATGATGGTGGGGGGACAGGGGGGAGGGGGAGGGGACTTGATGAGGGAAACACTCCAGCTAATGCTATGAGCATATGTGAAATGATCAATGCCAAGCTCAGTAACATGTATGGGGAAGGAGGGGGGCGGGGTGGGGTCTGGAGGGAAACACACCGAGAGCTGTGTGCTTATGTATGTTCCTATCACTCTAAGCCTCATTATAATGTATAATTATCATGCACCAATAAAAGTATAACTTTAAAAAAGGATGGGCTGAATTCAAGGATGCTGTGGGATTATGATGAGGGGGAAAGGAAATTGTCTTCAGAATGGTGCAGTATCCCCAGCCCACCTCAATGCCCCCATTCTCATTCTTGTCCTCTGCAGGTTACTGTCGGATGTAGGGCCCTATGAGTATTGAAGGGATTCAGAAGCCTTTCAGATAGAAGAAATCAAGAATTAGTTCCCTCTGCTTGCCTTTAGGGCGACAAAGAGTGTCTGTGGGCTGATAGTGTATTTATTAGCATTTGTACCCAGAGCTGAGTTATTCTTTTCCCTTCTGACTGCCTCTGAGATTCCTTCCCAAGAACCTGTCCTAAAGTGAGCAGAAGCTCCCAAAGTGTGGGGTGGGGGATCCCTGTAGCCAGCACATAACACAAAAATGCACAAAGCTCTGTCACTGTGCAGTGCTTAGGGAGGAGGTCTGGCTTGAATTATCAAACACTTTCAAAGAAAGAGTTTGATCACTTTCCAGCAGACCCAAGTAATTCCCTATTAATTCAACTAAGGTTCAACATGGTCACATCCTCTAGAAATTGGTCTTAGTTAATAAATAATGATTTGTAATTAGCACGTTGTGTGTAAATGAATGCCTCTAATGGCCTGCACATAATTCTTCTCTCAAGTAAGTGAAAGTCCCTCTTTTATATGCAATTGATTTACACTAGCAATTGACCCGTTCTTCAAAGAAGTGGTGAACTTCATCACAACAGCTCTCTGGTAGGTCTCGTGCTTCTTGTTAGTGGTGGCTGAAGGAATGAGGTTTCTATCTACGTGTGAAAGCACAAAACTCCAGAGCATAAGCTTTTGTTAGCCTGAGAACACGGAGATGAGAGGGACATTTGGGATTAATCTGTGACATCTTCTAAGACCAAGTCTCCCAGTCTGTGTGCATGGAGGGGGGGAGGTGCCCTTGGCTGTTCTTCCCAGAGCTGTGTGCTCTGTGGAACTTCTCTACTCCAACACTGTGCTGTGGTCCAAGTGTAGAGGATACAAAGCTTACAGTCAGGAGGTTTAGAAAACTTACACAGCGAGGAAACTAGAACTTACCATATTTCTTTCTTTTTTATTTTTTTTGTGGTACTGGGGATTGAACCCAGGGGCATTCTACCTCTGAGCTATACCCCCCGTCCTATTTTTTATTCTTTATTTTTGAAACAGGGTCTCACTAAGTTGTGGAGGGCCTCACTAGATAGCTGAGGTTGGCTGTGAACCCGGATCCTCCCGTCTCACCCTCCCAAGTACTGGGATTACAAGTGTATGCCACCACGCCTGGCTCCATATTTCTATTTCAATAGGTATCATATTCAATATTTAACAAAATTTGCTTTGATTAATCTTCAAAGGGTCATAAATGTATATGTATCTATGTTTATGTCTTTATCATCCATCTATTCATTCATCCATCCATCCATCCATCCATCCATCCATCCATCCAATTCCTACTTTACAAGTGAAGAAACTGAAGCTCAGAACAGTTAAGCAAGTTCTCCAGGATATCCTGTGGAGCTGGAATGTGCACGCATGCCTGACTGACTCTAAGGTCCATGTTCTATTTCTGATGTTAGTACAATACCAGCCAAGCCACATGGTCAAACCAGGGATAGGAGTCCTCACCAAGGTGGTACTCTGTTACTAGAAAGAAGGTCAGTGGACAAAGGAGGTGAAGAGGTGTCCTCTGTATGCTGGTCTTGGCAGCCAGGAGGGGCATTGATGGATGGAGACAGAGAGGTCCTCAGGGGGACTCACTCACAAGGCTTGTGACTCTCCTTCAAAGTGGCTGCTGATTTCATTTTTATGGGCAACTTCACATTTCTTATTGTTATCATGTTCTCTCCGACTGGTGGATGTTTTAGAGTTGGGTATAAGCTAATTATCTCTTGTCTTCTTCAATTCATTTGCTCATAAAGCCCCACATCAACTCCTTCTAAAGCTTAGTGCTCCAGTTCTGCATGCATATGTAAACAACCATCGAAGATAGGTAGCAGGTGGCGTTGCCACATGTGAAAGGACTGAACTCTCTCACTGGTCTGGAGGTATGAATGCTGACTGGTGAAACAGATCCACAGTGATGGGCTATTGGCTACATTTTATAATTTTCTCCAAGGAAATATCTAAAAGTGCTCAAAATTTGGCAGATGAAATGCCCTCAAATATAAGCTGTTACCATAAAAAAACTAAAAATAAATGCATTTAAGAATATTTGCCTAAGCCATAGATTTCTATGAAGGAAGTAGAAATGATGTTCCTGTATAGCAGTGGGGGTTTCTAAATTTGGGTGTCTGTTGTGGTCAAGAGAAGCCCTGGCTCACCCACGACCTGGTGGCTGTCATTGGCTTTGCCCCAAGGCGGCCTCCTCTCTGGGAAGGGGAGGTGTGACCAGCCAGCTCACTTGGGGGCTGTTGGGGTCCACACTCGTGCTTGTACTGTGATTCCTGTTCCCATAAAGTCATCTTTGGTGAACTTTTCCCTCAATACTACAATACTGAATATAAATTATGAAAACTAATTTCATCCAATTCCTACTTCACAAGTGAAGAAACTGAAGTTCGGAGCAGTTAAGCAACTTCTCTAGGACATCCTGTGGAGCTGAAATGTGCACACATGTCTGACTGACTGTAAGGCCCATGTTATGTTTCTAATGTTAGCACAGTTCTAGTCAAACCACGTGGTCAAACCAGGGACAGAAGTCCTGAGTTGGCTCTAGACTCTGTGATAAGAAAGTTCTTCTGTGATAAGAAGTTCTTATCACAGAGTCTAGTTCCCAAAGACCTTCCAACTTGGGCAGCATCATGGTGGAAGACTTTGTGTCTTTTTCTTGCTCACCAAGTTTGCCAGCATTGTGGTTGGTTGTGGTTTTTCCCCGCAGGATCATGTGTGGGAAGCTTGGACCTCAGCGTGGTGGTGTTGAGGGAGGGGAACCTTTAAGAGTGGATCCTAGTGGGAGATGGTTGGGTCTTGGAGCTACCTCCTTGGAAGGGGTTAATGCTGGTGTTTCAGACTGAGTTTGTTCTGATGAGAGTGGGTTGAGACTGGATAAAAAGCGAGGCCGCCCTGTGTGCTCGGGCCCTTCTGTGTGCTTGTAGTTTTCTTTTCTGTTTCTCTGCTATGTGGTTGTGATACAACCAGGAGGATCTCACCAGAGGCTGAAACAGATGGGGCTTCCCGATCTTGAACTTTCAGCATCCCAAACTTGGAGCTAAATAAACCTCATTTCTTTATACTGGACCCAGTCTTAGGTATTTTGTTATAGTAATAGAGAACAGACTAATACAGCCATCAAACTGGGTTTATTTTGAACAAAAGGGAAGCATCTGCCCATGATGTATTTTCAGACTTTTGTACACTGGGAAATCTGAAGAGTCAGTATATTAAAGAAGGGGGCCACGTGGTAAGGTCAGTGGTTCTCAAAGTGTGGTCCCAGTGGCATCAGCATTGACACCTGGGGACCTGCTAGAGATGCAAATTATTGGGCCCCTCTCCAGACCGACTGAATCAGAAACTCTGAGGTTAGGTCCCAGAAATTTGTGTTTTAAAATCCCTTTGGGGGGGGGGTGTTCTGACTCCTGGCCCCAGCTTGAGAACCACTGGTTTAGAGGAGGGAAAAGTAGGTCAAGGAGACAGAAGAACCAGGTAGACCTGCTGCCTCTTCCCAGCTGGATGACTGAAGATAAACCTTATCCTTGATTTTCAATTTCCTCATCCCTAGGGACAAGTATACCTGCCCTTCTCACTGAGAGTGGGATTGAGGACACACACACACACACACACACACACACACACACACACACACCAAAAACAAACAACAACAACAAAAACCTTAAGATGTTTTGTTATAAGTAATAGTTTGAAAACTGGTCATCAAAATACAAAATACCTTTGTTTCTAGTTTATGAAGAAAAATCCTGTTGTCAGGTACATATACAAAGTTAAATATGACAGTTTCTTTATAAGCATGGGATAGACTAGTAGAAGTCTCTTTTGGAGAGTATTAAGTAGTATGGGTCTGAAAATGATGCCTGTGACCTAATGACCCCCAGACATCAAAACCAAGGATCACGAAGTCTATTTTATCATAGTAACTGTTTTTTTCTAGGAGTCCTGAAGCTCAGAATTTACTGAAGCCATGAGTCACAAGGGCAGTGGCATGTGCTGAGCTTGGCTCCTTTTCCTTGAGTTACCTCATAGCTCAGGTTTGCCCCCGCCATACTCGACCATGCTTCCAGTCCCAGTGCCTCGATTCTCAGCTCTCATGGTCTTTTGCTTTATTTTGGAGATCTACCTAAAGCCCCTTTTTTCTCGGTGAATCTCTCCTTCTCTAAAGCCAGTCACTGTCCAGGCTCCTCTGTGAAGCTCACCAGGCCCAGGTGTTGACTGAGACACCCGGGAGGGAGGTTAGGGTGCCCAGCAGAGGGCAGGATTTGATGATAAACCCAAGTGGACCCCAGGCGGTCTCTCCCAGTCCAATTGCTCATGCTGTGAGTTGCCAGGGCACTTTTGCCCCAGGAAAGCTCCCCAGACGAAAGCTTTCTGTCTGGAAAGACCATTCTCACTCAAGAATCCACACAATGGATGCTTTTGATAAGGTTGCCTCTAGAACCTCCCAATGGGAAGAGAATCAAAACATCTCTTGAATGGTTAGGAGGGGTGTACTTTATTGATTTCCCAGAAGGAAAGCTCCAAAAAAAGACAAAGTGTATTCCAATAACATAGTCCACTGTATGTGAACACTTTCTTCCCCGCTCTCTAAGTTCAGTGAAGTGTCATGATCATTTCCCAGGAAAATGTTTAGAGCGAGGGGAGACTCTCTTTGGTAGATATTTAATTTATTTATTTGATACTAGGGATTGAACTCTGGGGCATTCTCCCTATAAGCTAAAAACCCTCAAACCCTTTTATTTTTTTATTTTGAAACAAAGTCTTGCTAAGTTGTGGAGAGTCTTGCTAAGTCATTGAGTTTGGCCTAGAACCTGCCATCCTCCTGTCTCAACCTCCCAAGTACTGGGATTACAGGTGTGCCCCACCATGCCTGGCTTTGGTGGGTGCTTTAAAATGTTGCTTGATACTAAAATAGAATGTGCAGCCTGAACATCCACTTTCCTTTTCTGGCCTCCCTCAGGGAATAATGATGGCACTGAGCTACGACTACAGGACTCAGCTCTGCCCAGGGCCTCCCCCGTGCTGAGAAAAGGTGCTGTGCTTGCTTCCATCTGGGTGGGTTCAGTGGTGCTCACCTGAGATGCCATGCCCTTGATGCTGCACTCTGAGGTTAAGCACAGCCTGGGGGATTCTGGGAAAAGGCTATACTAGCCTGGGCTCACTATCTTGGCGGGGATGCGATCAGCACTTTGATTCTAATTTGCATAACTGCTCAGGATATTCTTTTTTTTTTTTTTTGCGGTACTGGAGATTGAACTCAGAGGCATTCTACCTTTGAGCTACACCCCCAGCCCTATTTTTTTATTCTTTATTTTGAAACCGGGTCTCACTAAGTTTCCGAGTGCCTCACTAAGCAGCTGAGACTGGCCGTGAACTCGGATCCTCCGGTCTCAGCCTCCCAAATGCTGGGATTACAAGCGTGCGCCACCACGCCCGGCTTCAGGATATTCTTAAAGATGCGTCCCTCGAAATAAATAGGATCGTCTTCTAAATCTTTTTTTTTTTTTTTTTTTTTTTTTTTTGTGGTACTGGGGATTGAACTCAGGGGCATTCTACCTCCGAGCTATACCCCCAGCCCTATTTTTTATTCTTTATTTTGAAACCGAGTCTCACTAAGTTTCAGAGTGCCTCACTAGGTAGCTGAGGCTGGCCGCGAACCCGGATCCTCCGGTCTCAGCCTCCCGAATGCTGGGATTACAAGTGTGCGCCACCACGCCCGGCTC
>PVLC010002198.1:93797-120493 GCA_004027655.1 Graphiurus murinus | reverse complement strand
AGGAAAGAGGAGGAGGAGGAGGAAAGAGGAGGGCTAGGGGAGGAGGTTTGGTAAAGAAGATGATGGGTTCAGCCTGGGCACCAAGTAGAGACATCAAGAAGGCATGAATATATGAAGCTAGCAGAGGAGAGGGCTCACCTAGAGCACTTTGTAATTTTCTGCATGAGACAATACATTTTTGTTGTCTCAAGGTAAACCCCAATATATATTCTGGTTGCAACATGATTATGAATCTCAGCTGGTTTCATTGTACCCTTGGTCAACTGTCATATTTTCATAAGCATCTTCAGGCCAGCTGCAGAACTGAACCACTCTTTGAAATCACTTTTATGGGGGAAACCAGGCATCTCTCAAGTTCCAAAATAGTTTCTATCATATCTTTGGGCCTAAAGGCTTCTTACTAGTCAGAAAAATCATTCTTTAGTTGGGCATGGTGGCACATGTCTATAAGCTCAGTACTTGGGAGGCTGAGACAGGAGGATCACAGGTTTGAGGCCAACCTCAGCAATTTAGTGAGGACTTCTGCAACTTAGCAAGACCTTGTTTCCAAATAAAAGATAAAACCAGTCTGGGGCTATAACTTGGAGATAGAATGCACCTGAGTTCAATCCCCAACACCAAACACACACACATAGAAGAATGTCATTATTTTATGTTTTCCCCGAAGATATTATTATAATGCTCCACACAGGCATCCTGGAAGCCATCATGTCTACAGTACAAACAAGAGTCAGCCACGAAAGGGGGGCAGAGCAATGGTGGCCACCACCTCAATGCTTTAGTACCACCATGGCCACCCTCTTTTGCAGCCAAGTCACTACCAAGAAGAAGTCTTAAGGAAAAGGACAGAAGCATAGCCCAGTGGCTTGAAAAGGACTGCAGAGAAAAACAATTGGACTAAGTTGAGGACATGAGTAAATATGCAAAGAACACAGAGTTCACCACCTTTCTTCACACAGCTCCTAAATATTAATCAGCAACTGCCAACTCTGATTCAGATAGTTCTTCTGACTTTAACTGGTTGTTACATTTACTTCTTATGTACAAAAGCACTTGTACATTCAGTTATTAACTTAGTAAATCTTGCATTGTATAAAGCAACCTATTTGGGAAGAGCAGACTGCTCTTGAATTATTTAAAGGAATGGTGGAATTTCAGGAAGTAAGTGGTAGAGTCACAAAGTAAACAAAGCCCACTTGACAGTTTCGTTATTGCAATAGGACAACTATACCTAGATATTATATGCCACTATGATTGCCAAATTCAATACTGAGCAATATCAGTGATTTTCTTTGCACTTTATTAATGCATTATGAGACCAGAAGGTGGGGTGCAAATAACATTAAATCTGGAGTTGGAAAACCTAGATTTTAGTTCCACATAAACTTCTTCATTCACCCATTTAACTTTTTTTTTGGGGGGGGGGTACTAGAAGTTGAACCCAGAGGAATTCTACCTTTGAGCTACGCTCCTAGCCCTATTTTATTTATTATGAAACAAGGTTCACTGAGTTGGTGAGGGCTTTGATAAGTTGCTGAGGCTGGCCATGAACATGGGATCCTCCTGTCTCAGCCTCCTAAGTACTAGAATTACAGGCATACATCAGCACTCCTGGCCTTACCAAGTGTTTATTGAACACTTTAGAATATCCTGGACAATGTGCTATGCTAGAGTACAAAAATAAAAGAAAATGTACACTATCCATGTATTTATAGATTGGCGTAGACACCAATTTTTAAAAATCCATTATTAACAATGTAATTGCTAAGAAAGTAAATGGAGATTGTACCAGGGAGGTAAGGACAGACCTGAATTCTGATTCTGATCTGAAGGATAACTAGGTGGCATTGAGGCAAATGGGAAACATCATATGCAAGATCCTTGCAGCCTGGGTGTGGTAGCAGGCATACTCTAGGAGTTACAGAAGGCCATGGTGATTTGGGCTTGGAGAACAAGTCTGACCAATGGCAGCAGTGGGAAGTCAACCAACAGGGCTGGGCATGGAATGACAGGAAGAAGATGTGAGATAATTGTATTTCAACAAATTGACTCTGGATACAATATTGAAAATTAATTATAGGGGGCACGGGTGAACATGAGAAGAATAGTCAGGAGGCTACTGTTGGAATCCAGAAGGGATACAGTTCGTGGCTTGGTTGGGGGTTATACAGATATAAAGAGTAGACAAAGGTAGACGGGCGTGGTGGCGCACGCTTGTAATCCCAGCATTCGGGAGGCTGAGACCTGAGGATCCCGGTTTGCGGCCAGCCTCAGCTACCTAGTGAGGCACTCCACAACTTAGTGAGACCTGGTTTCAAAATAAAGAATAAAAAATAGGGCTGGAGGTATAGCTTGGAGGTAGAATGCCCCTGAGTTCAATCCCCAGTACCGGAAAAAAAAAAAAAAAAAAAAAAGGTAAGAGGAGGTAAATCACTAGGGCTAATACATTGGGTATGAGACTGTGAAGGAGAGTGAGGTGTTAAGGATGAATTCTACATCTTTTTTTTTTTTTTTTTGAGATAGGAAACAACACAAGAAGACCAGTTTTTAGCAAGACAAACTCTGGAGGTCTTAATTTCTGTTCCTGCAAAATAAGAAGCTAAGCCAGGTGTGGTGGCATATGCCTGTAATCCCAGTACTTGGGAAGTTGAGACAGGAGGATCACAAGTTCAAGGCCAGCCTCAGCAACTTAATAAGACCCTCAGTAACTTAGCAAGACTCTGTTGCAAAATAAAAAGTAAAATAGGGCTCAGGTGTAGCTCAGAGGTAGAGCAGGCCTGAGTTCAAACCAAACCAAGAAACAAAATAAAAGGCTTTTTCTTAAAGTCTTGTTCAGTTCTAGATTATATAATTAAGTCATTTTTCAAAACTAAGGAGTGACCTAACTTGAGTGGGAATTCCTTATAGCTAATGCATTGGTTATCTATGGCTACATCAAAAAGTACCCCGAACCTTAATGACTTAAACATTTAGTCACAATTTCTGTGGATCAGGAATTCAGGAGCTATATGCCTGGGTATTCTGGCTCAGGGTTTCCAAGGGGTGATCTTTAGGAGGTTGGCAGGGTGTGCCATTATCTGAAGGTTGATGGGCTGGGAGGGCCTCTGCTTCCACAAGGGCTCACTCACATGGCTGTTTGTAGAAGGCCTTAGGTCCTCCCTGAGGGCAGGACTCCGTTTCCCTCCATGCAGGCTTCTCTATGGGCTGCTTGCATATTCTCATGACATGACGTCTGGCCCACCCCAAGTAAGTGATCCCAGAGCCAATGAAAAGGAAGATGCAGAGCCCTTAATGACCTGGCCTCAAAAGTCATATACTCTTAGTCTATTCCTGTTGCTATAACAAAAATAACCTAGACTGGTGCTACGGTTTGGAGGAGTGTTCCCCAGAGGTCCATATGTTTCAGGCTTAGTCCCCAGGGTGGTGCACTTAGGTCATTGGGGATGTCCCTCGGGAGAGGACTATGGGATACTGGCTCTCGGCTCTCAGTTTCGCTGCTTCCTGGCTCATGAGGTAAGCAGTTTGCTCCCCCACATACTCCTGCCATGATGTGCCCAACTCCACAGGGCCACTTGATCTTGGACTGGAATCTCCAACCAAAATAAACCCTTTATAAGTTATAAAGCTGACTAATACAATTGGGTAATTTAGAAAACATAGAATTGGTATTTCTCACAGTTCTGGAGACTGGAAATTCCTAGATCAAGGGACCAGCAGACTCAATATCTCTGCTCCAAATATGGTGTCTCTGGCTATGTGTTCTCACATGGCGGAAGCGTGGAAGGGGATAAAAAGGGCAAAAGCTGTGCGAAGCCTCTTTTATAAGGGCTTTAATCCCATTCAGGAAGGTGGAGTTCTCATGGTCTGATCACTTCCTAAAGGAAGTACTCTCATGGACAACTAAGTTGCAACATATGAGTTTTACAGGGATACATTCAGACCACAGCACATACTGCCTACCTTATTTTATTCTAGTAAGTCACAAAGCACAAGCTCAGGAAGAGGGAAATTGGGCTCCATCTCTTAAAGTAAGAATTATCAGATAATTTGTGGATGTATTTTAAAATCACTAGAGTAAGGTATAAAGCTTATATACTCGACACTTGACAAAGTGCTGTGTATCTTTCCTCAACACTATCTCATGGATTCAACTAAAAAATAAAATGTTACAAACTTCTGAAGTGTCAACATTCAGGGTGAATATTTATTTATTCATTCATTTATTTATATTTCTCTCCCTCAGAATAGTCTTACAATGTAAAAAGCTTATTGAGTCATAATCTAGTTGATATTTTGGGTCTACAATTATAAAATTTATGGTAAGTGGTTATTAGTACACACATGCCTTCTGCTTATGTTATGAAATGCATGATGAATTCAATAAAACACACTGTTAAGCATGAGAAGGAAATATCTACATATGAATCAGTCAGAGGTAAAGACTTTTAGAGCTTGAAGAAAATTTACAGATGGTCTCATTCAACTCCTTCATTTAATAGATGAGAAGACTAAATATAAGCAACCCCCCCACACACACACATTTTCTTCTAGATGTCTCACTTAGTTTGTGGCAGAGAGATCCTGGTGACAAACTGGTCATTTTGTAACAATGTTGAAGAGGGGATTCAATGCTCCTTGAGGAACTCTTCTAGTCTTTAAAGTCTATGGTTTTTTGTTTTTTTTTTTTAACAGTAGAAAGGCACATTACATGCAACATTCTCTCTCTTTTAATATTGCATGCAAGTAGGTTATAGAACAGTCCATAAAATCTTTTAAGGTCATTTTGTAACTTGGTAGGAATTGGACATAAAGCCACTAATGTTCTAGATCTCTTTCTCTCTCTCTCTCTCTCTCTCTCTCTCTCTCTCTCTCTCTCTCTCTCTCTCTCTCTCTTTTTGGCAGTACTGGGGATTGAACCCAGGGGCATTCTATCTATGAACTACACCCTAGCCCTATTTTTGATTCTTTATTTTGAAACAGGGTCTCACTAAGTTGAGGGGGCCTCACTGAATAGCTGAGGCTGGGCACGTACTGGCCATGCCCAGCTTGTAGATCTCTTCTTTAGACTCTTTGCTCTTTTTTTTTTTTTTTTTTTTGCGGTGCTGGGGATTGAACTCAGGGGCATTCTACCTCCAAGCTATACCCCCAGCCCTATTTTTTATTCTTTATTTTGAAACAGGGTCTCACTAAGTTGTGGAGTGCCTCACTAGGTAGCTGAGGCTGGCCTCGAACTCGGATCCTCCTGTCTCATCCTTCCAAATCCTGGGATTACAAGCATGCACCACCACACCTGGCTTGCTCTATTACTTCTGAAATTGTACTGCTATTTATCACAAACTAAATTGCCTTTATTATGTAACCAGGAGGATTAAGTAATAACTTTTCCCTTGTCTCTGCTGAAGACTAAAATGCTCATATCTGTGAACCTATAAATTATGTACTTATGTAATTAGATCTTAGATAGGGAGAGAATAAAGGTAGGAGCAGTTTGTGGTTTCCTGAATCTTAGTTTAGATACATTAACCACCACACCTCTATTGACTGTACAAAATTTTATAGCTTATATCAGCCATTAAATTTGTATGGCTTACTAAGCATACAAACTAAATGATAAGATAGTTTTATTTACTTTGTCTTATTTTACTGAGTGATTATATTGGTAAATACATTGTGAATTTGTCCTTAAATATGTAAAATAAGCTAGGCATAGTAGTACACTCTCAGCAATCTTAGCAAAATTGAAAAAAAATATATATGTACATCCACATCCACATCCACACACACACACACATAGACACACACCCCTGGGTTCAATCCTCAGTACTATGAAAAAAAAGTACAAGATAATGTATATATAGTATGAAATTTCATAGTTTAGAATGGGAAATTCTCTTGCATTTCTTTCTATGGACAGACTTTAAAAATAGTTGTGATTTTGCATTGTTATAACTTTTTAAACAGTGAATGATTTTTTTTTTTTTTGCAGTACTGGGGATTGAACTCAGGGGCATTCTAACTCTGAGCTACACCCCCAGCCCTATTTTTTATTCTTTATTTTGAAACAGGGTCTCACTAAGTTGCAGAGGGCCTCACTAGGTAGCTGAGGCTGGCCTCGAACCCGGATCCTTTAGTCTCAGCCTCCCGAATGCTGGGATTACAAGCATGTGCCACCACACCTGGCTCAGTGAATGATTTTTTTGATGAAAAAAATTTATTATTTTTAAAGTGCTTTAGATTAATTTGCTATCTAATACTGTCATAAAAATCCTTGGCTTGTACAGAAGTATATTTTCCAAAGAAGCAGAAAAGGCCTGTTTCAGCATGTCATCTTTCATTTACTTAACACATACTTATAGGGTGTCTCACTTGCCAGAGTTCTTATAGTCCATCTATTTCTGTTACTGTATATACATTTGGTCCTAGATTTCCCATAAACACTTGAAAGTCAGCATGTTTCCAACCTGCCTAATCATCTTGGCCTCTGTTCTTCTTTTTTTTTTTTTTTTTCTGAGTCCCTGTTTACCTTATTGGCACCTACTGAGAACCCTGAAATCATTTTGTCTATCTCCAAATCTTGTGTGTGTGTGTGTGTTTGTGTGTGTGTGTGTGTGTGTGTGTGTGTGTGTGTGTGTTACTAGGAATTGAACCCAGGGGCATTCTACTTCAAGTTACAACTCCAGACTGATTTTATTTCTTATTTGGAAACAGGGTCTCACTAGGTTGCTGAAAGACTCACTAAATTGCTGAGATTGTCCTAGAATTTGTGATCCTCCCATCTCAGCCTCCCAAGTAGTAGTCTTACAAGCGTGTGTGCCACCACGCCCAGCTTCTCAATATCTTCTGTGGATATATCCTTATTTTCTTCAAGTACGAAGGACACATTCTGTACTGCCCAACTGCATCTCACCTTCCCTGTCTGAAACCTTGGTTACAAACATCTTAAGGCCAAACATCAACCCCATCTTGCTATTGGGTATCCAAAGCTGGTTGCCCTTCCTCAGCTCCTCCTCCTATGGAACTTCTACACATCCCTCCCCCTCTCACCTCCTCCTTGGCATGAAGGTTTCTTCTCTAGGCAGTTAATTGCCCTCTTTTCTGTCTCCCTGGGCACTATGTATCTATCTTTATCGTAACCAGATTGCATAGCACTATTTGTTTGCCTTTCCCATTGCTGAACTAAGGGCAGGAACCAGTCTTATTCAAACTAGCAAAAGGCCTGCAATCCAATGTTTGTTCTAGATAAGAAAAACCTTCCATTTATAAACCATTCTTTCAAAACCAAAGTTTCTTCATTTTCTTTCTCCTCCTCCCCCTCCTCTATGTCTTTTCTTCCTCCTCCTCCACCTCCTCTTCTTCTGTACTAAGGATTGAACCCAGGGACCCTCCAAACTACACCCCCAGCCCTTTTTATTTTTGGTTTTGCTAAAGTGCTGAAGCTGGCCTTGACCCTGATCCTCCTATCTCAGCCTCCCAAGTACTGGGATTACAGGTGTGAGCACCGCACCTGGCTCAATTTCTTCATTTTCATGAAGTATTTTTATATGTGCTAGCGAGACAGATGCTTTATAACTATCATTGGAATACCAGAATTCAGAATAAGCTATTATATTGTGGTGAATTAGTATCGAAACATAGACATTTTACTGATAGGTTGGTTTGAGTGTTTTTTTTTTTGTATGTATGTGTGGTTCTGGAGATTGAACCCAGGAGCATTCTATCTCTGAGGTACACCCCCAGCCCTATTTTATTTTGAAACAGGGTCTCATTAAGTTGCTGAGGCTAGCCTTGAATTTGCGATCCTTCAGTCTTAGCCTTCCAAGTATTGGGATTACAGACATTGGGATTACTCACCATGCCTGGTTGAGTATTTCTTTTTAAAACAGATTAGGAAGCCGGGCGTGGTGGCGCACGCTTGTAATCCCAGCATTCAGGAGGCTGAGACCGGAGGATCCCGGTTCGCGGCCAGCCTCAGCTACCTAGTGAGGCACTCCGCAACTTAGTGAGACTCGGTTTCAAAGGTTTCAAAATAAAGAATAAAAAAAATAGGGCTGGGGGTATAACTCGAAGGTAGAATGCCCCTGAGTTCAATCCCCAGTACCGAAAAAAGAAAAAAAAAAACCAGATAAGGTGCTATATAAAAAAGATTTCTGTAGTTACTGATTAGCACCAGAATTTTTTTTTTCTGAAACAGAGCAGTTTTTTTTTTAATCTGAAGTGGAATAACAATAGGAAACACAATTTTCAGTTAAATATCCAATATTTCATTTATAAGTGTATATATTTTATGTAAGGAACAAAATAGAATGGCATGTGTAGATTACATTTACAATCAACAGTAAACCTGACCTTGACTATAAAATTCTGTTAGCTCAGATTACCACATTATTGAAAAGAGAGACTTTGTTGCTTTTATGTAATCAGTGACCTAAATTGTAGTAAAATTTAACTTAAAGTAAAAATTTTGTCTTCAAGGGTGGCAGCACATGTTTGTAATCCCAGTACTTGGGAAAGCTGAGACAGGAGGATCCTGGTTTGCCGCCAGTCTCAGCTACTTAGTGAAGCCCTCCACAAGTTAGTGAAACTCTGTTTCAAAATAAAGAATAAAAAATAGAACTGGGGGTGTAGCTTGGAGGTAGAATGCCCCTGGGTTCAAGCCCCAGTACCACATACACACACACACAACACACACACAAAGAAAATTATCATTGTAAATGTAATACAGAAAAGAATGAAGGATGGAAATAGGGGGAAAAAATGCCTGTAGAAACATTACCCAGAGACAACTATGGGGCTCAGTTTTTCTTTTCTCTAACACTTTATAATTTCTCAAACATAGCTGTGATCATACTGCATGCAGTTTCATAATCTGTTTTTTCCATACTTAAAACTATAAAATCTTGCTATGTTGTTATATACATTAGACATTTAAAATTGTTACCTAAAAATACTAGTTAGATACAGTTATTTAGACACTTAATTTCCATATTTAAAATTTTTGAATCTCATTAATAATATTGTGATGTAGAGCTTATGAATAAAGCTTTTGCTCTACTTCAAATTATTTCCTTCAGAAAAAAATCCTAGATATGGGATTATGGGTTCTAAGGGAACATTCTTCAAGATGGAGTCACAATGCCAAATTACTTTCTAACAAGGTTATTTCAGTTTACACTCCCACTCAAAATATGAGAGTATCCTTTACAAAATCTAATCAGCCTTGAATATTATCTTTTACTTAAATATTTACTAATACGATAGCCAACTGAAATGTTACAACTTTTGGTCTATTTACAGTTTCCAGGTATAGAATGAAATCAAGGCTTTTGAGTCAAATACGTATTTGGGTTTGGCTCTCTCTTCCTAGCCAGGTTACATTGGACAAATTACTTAATCCTTTTGAGGCTCTTTTTATTCATTAGTTTATTTAATATGTCAATAATAGTATTCACCCCAAACAGGGGGTTGTAACCATTAAAAGGTATGGTCCTGTGAAAGCATTTCTCACCTGTACCTGACACAGGACCAACAAGAGCGAATCCTTCATTTTCAGTTGCAAAAGAGTGTTACAGACTTTTGTTTGATTAGCGTACTATTCAGGAATTTACATAATATTTTGACTATCTTTGTGTGCTACCCTTAGTGGAAGGCTGATCAGTTACCTGGATAATACTTCCCTCTCCAGAGGTCAGAGAGTAAGCTTTTGCGGGTCTCTAAGAACCACATGAACCTGTCTGATTACAAAGCACACACCAGGTTCCCCTCCTTGAGGAATTTGCAATTTAAAGGCCTCTGAGCTTAACTCTTAAATCTCTTGAGGGCTTTTAATTGTTCTGCGAGTCCTCAAAGGGCAATCGTGGAAACTCACTGAATCGGAAGGTTAGTGAAAGTGATCCGGAGAGAGTTCCTGGAAAAGCTACTGTCCCAACGAAGGCGAAGGCTAAGGCAGGAAGGATATGGATTAATTGTTCAATAAAAGTTAAGTACACTCTTAAGTTTTATTTGAATCTAAAGTTTGTTTACAAAAGATAAACTAAATAAAGCATTATAGACGAGGTAGGGCAGGCTTTTGTGCACTTGCTGTTCGTATACTCACTGCAAGTTTCATTCTGAATCCCAGTAGAAAATACCGAGGGGAGCAGCGTGGGGGATACACAGGGATCCAGAAGCCAGGAGCTTTGTGGCTACTCTCAGTCACTAACTGAAGTGAGTTAAGACTGATCAAATGACTAACTCTCTCCAAATCTAGAATAATTTAGTTTTGGCTGCTTTTTGGGGCCTACTTCCAACTTTTCCTTCTTACCCTACTCTTTTCAACTGCCAAGGAACGTCCTTGGTAATAAAAAAAATAACCACACACCCTTGCTTCAGTTCCCATGGGGGGCGAAATCCATTGAGGTGTTTTTTTTTTGGGGGGGGGGCGCGTTTAAAATTGCCCCGGTAAAAGCCAGCTGTTCTAGTTGGCCCAAACCTGCCCAGGCGGCAAAGGCAAGTTCCTCTCCGGGAGGCCGGCTTCTCCCCCAGCGCCGCGGGCGAGCAGCACGCTGGACTGGCTCCCGCTTTCCCGGGAAGAGCTCCACCTCGGCGGCGACGGCGGCGCCCGCAGCGAGCTCGCCGGCGCCCGCGGGAGTTTCAAGTTTCCGCGGTGGGGGAGGCGGCGAGCGGGGGCCCGGCGGCCCGCCACGGTGGCCCGCACGCCTCGCTCTAGCCCCGGGCGGTCCGCAGCCCCCGCCCGCCTCCCCGGGGGCTCGGGGCGGCCCTGCGGCCTGCGGCGGGCGGCGGCGTGCGGGCGGGCGGGAGTGCGGGCGGGGCGGCCGGCGCGGGGCGGGAGGGCGGGGGCGGGGGGCGCGGGCCGGCCCCGCCTTTCCCCGAGGAGGCGCCGGGCGGCCATATTGCGGAGCTGTCTGCGGTGGCGGCGGCGCCTCTCGCCTCCCCTCGCCTCGCCCGGCCTCGCGTCGCCTCGCCTCTCCGCGGCCCCGCGCTCGCACACCGCCTCCCGCTCCCCGCCACAGCCCCGACGCCCGGCCAGTCGGTGGCGGCAGGAACCGCACGCTCCGGGTAAGCCGCGGGGCCCCCATGCCCCGCGCCGCCGCGGTGACGGCCAGGCCCGGCCCGAGCCCCGGCCCGCCGCGGCCCAGCGCCCCGCCGCCGGCCCTCGGGTCCCGGCGAGGCGGGAGTGGGGCCGCCCTGGGCGTCGGCCTGGCTCGCGCGGGGACTGGGCCCGGCTCGGGCGGGCGCTCCTCGAGGGGACTCGGACCTGCTGCTGCGGGGCGCGGTGGGGTTGCCTTTAGCAGTGCGGGCAAGGCGTCGGTTAGAACTTCTCTGCCTCCAGTTTGAAAGTCAGGGTGTTGAATTACTAGAGTGCGTGCGTTCCGCCCTAGTGGCAAAAAGGATGTTGCATTACGGGGTCCCGGGCGCCGGCCGCTCCCGCCCGCCAGGCCAGGCCGCCGCGCTAGCTACCTGCTGCTGCTGCTAATAGCTGCGGGCGCTCTGGAACCCTTTAACTTTCTGGAGCCCTTAACCACCCAGTGCAGTATCTCAGGCCCACCAGAAAAGTTCAGTGCAGTACAGTCCCCCTTTAAGTTTGAAAGAGGACTGTGCATCACATCAGTCCTATACAGATGTCATGTTTCTTTAAACTAGGGGGGGTTTTCCTCCCTGTCTTTCCCCTTAGAGTGATTAATGAGGTTGGAAATGTGTTAAAAAGTCAACTTCATCAAATACACGTTTAAAAACTGCAGCGGGGATTTTGTAGCAGACATGTTAGTGAGGAGCTCCATGGCAGTCCTGTGGTTGCAAGACTGGGATGATGTAAATGTAAAAGCCAAGATAATAAGGGTTTATTTGATGAACGAGTACTTGGACATGGACATTGCGATCTATTGTTGATGGAGCATACATTTTTTAGAACACTAAATACTCTTATATGGCGCTCAGAGATCAGAGTGAACAATTGCCCCGTTCATTTTGCTGGATAAATAATGGCTTAATCCATTTGCCAAAACAGCGTCCATAGATTTGAGACTACTATTTAGGATTGCAGGTTTTTGTTTTGTTTTCTTTGCTTTCACCAGTGTGTTTTTATTTTCCAGAGGACATAATTTATGTGTGACAAAATGTAAAACATTTATTTTGAAGTTATTAATTGTATGCTGTATAAAAGATTGCACTATCTTTGCTTAATCACGTTAAATGTATTTGGGAATTTAATAGTAAGTCGATGTATTATTAGTGAGGAATAAATAAATATTAGGATTCTTTAGAGTTTTATTTAGGTGAGACAAAATTTACTTAAGTCACTTTATATTAAATTCTTGCCCTTCTGGATTATATACATTGTTTTGATACATCCCGTATCTATATACATAAAGAACATACAGGAGAGGTTCAGAAATGTTTGTAGAATAGATGTAATTAATTTTGGCATGGAGAAGATGTGTTGAGTGTGCCCCAGTTTCTTGAAATTGTGATAACTAACTGGAAATTAAGTTGATTATTCTTTTGTGATGAGGAGGAATGACCGACTTTGCTGTTCTTTTTCTCTCTTGCTAATTGTCAGTATTCTCAGGGAGGGGAACAAGGGTGTTTTTTTTGTGCGTGTGTGTGTGTGTGTGTGTGTGTGTGTGTGTTGTTTATTGTTTCACTGCTCCCAACAGAATTGAACTTTTTATTCATTTTTTTCTATTTGGCAGGCTGTTGACATAAAAATCTTTGTATATTTTTATTTTACTTTCAGTTCTCAATCTTTATAATCTCATCTAATGGAGTCGAAAGTGTTGAATAGCAGTGGGAGACTTGTTTTTTTCATCTATTTTTAATCTAATGCATTTTAACTTAAGCCATTTAAAAATGAGGGCAAATCTTCACCAATATTTCCCACAAATCAAAGTCACATACTACTTGTGAAGACTGCGTGCTGATAGAGCATATATGTAGGGTATAGCTAATAGAACTTTATGCTACTGCTGTGCATCTGGGAAGTCGTGGACGTCACACTTTCTCAGATGCCCTGAGCTGCCCACTGATCAAGAGCTGATGGACACTACTTTACCCTGATGCTAACCCTGGGTATAGGATCCGGTGGAGGTGGATTGGGTTGCTACTGACTCCACCCTTACAAGGTTATTTTAAGTTTCTTGGCAGGTTAGTGATCACCAAAGGCTTTTCTGGGAACTTCACTGACTAATGTAGCCAGGGTATGCTCACCTCTTTGGTGGTAAAGGTGTTCACTCTGACTTCAAGAGAGTTCCTACATCATCTCTAGGTTATTTTAGAGAAATTCTGCCCATTCATTTAAGTTCCTGATATATGCTTTTTTTTTTTTTTTTTGCTGTACTGGGGATTGAACTCAAGGGCATTCTCTCTGAGCTACACCTCCCAGCCCTATTTTATTTTTTATTTTGAAACAAAGTCTCACTAAGTTGTAGAGGGTCTCACTAAGTAGCTGAGCCTGGCCAGTGACCTGATATTCTCCTGTCTCAGTCTCCCATGTACTGGGATTATAAGTGTGTGCCACCACACATGCTTGCCTTAATATTTATATTGAATGTGTATTTTAAATCATCCTTAAAAACTGCAAAAGTTGTACATCTTAAGGTAAAGTAAAACCCAGAAAGATATAAAGAAAAAGATTCTTTTCACTCCCCGGAATTCCCAGTCCCTTTCCCAGTCCTCTTTTTCATAGGTAGCTGTTGTTAGCAATTCCTTGATATAGAAAATGCCTGTTCTTACACACTAAGCATACTGCATATCTCTAACTTGTGACTTTTAAAGTCTTTTAAAGTAACCAACACTGAAAGGGTGTTTATTGAAAGGATGTTTATTACTTATGTTAAACACTGATAAGTCATATTTCTCAGATTTTCATCATTTGAATGAGATTACCAATGGGATTTTCTATATTCTTAGAAGTGTTTGTATAAGTGCATGTACAAATTTTCTTGATTAATTGAAGATTAAGTTCACTTTTTGTTTTCCTTCTAGAGTGGTGTAGTGTGGTGTGGAAAAAAGTTTTATTATTTGGGATAGTGAAATGTCTATATAATAAGTGTATCTTTTTGTCTAGAAATTGTTTGGAAAAGATTAATGTCTATGATTCATTTCTGTATTTCTTCATTCCATTTACTAGTGAGCTCTAGTGTCAGCTGTCTAGAAGCAATGAGTTCATTCAGGTTGGGGGTTGTCTAGGGCATTTTTTGTTTGTTTTTTCTTTCACTGAATAATTTTGTGTAGCATCCTTGCAAATTCACTAATTTAAAATAAGTTTTAGTAATTCCAGTAGTTGGGAGACTGAGACAGGAGGATCACAGATTTCACGGCCTGCCTCAGCTACTTAGTGAGGCCCTTTACAACTTAGTGAGACCCTGTTTCAAAATAAAAAATAGAACTGGGAGCTGGGCATGGTGGAGCACTCTTGTAATCCTAGCATTTAGGAGGCTGAGACTGGAGGATCTGGGTTCCCAGCCAGCCTCAGCTACCTAGTGAGGCACTCCGCAACTTAGTGAGACCCTGTTTCAAAATAAAGAATAAAAAATAGGGCTGGGGGTATAGCTTGGAGGTAGAATGCCCCTGAGTTCAATCCCCAGTACCGCAAAAAAAAAAAAAAAAAGTGTTATTTCTTATGTAAATATTGTAAGTTTTGTGTATTTTTCTGATGACCTTTTAACAGTATAATTCTAAAGTATGGGCATTAAGTTTTAATTTATGTGTAAATAAGGTAATGAAACTTTTTATAGTAAGTTATTTAATGATCAAGAAATATTGGTTACTTTTCTTCATAATTTATATACATTTAGCAGTCAGGCATGTTGATGATGCTTGAATTCCCAGTACTTGAGAGACTGAGACAGGAGGATCACAGGTTCCAGCCAGGCCTCAGCAGTTTATCAAGGTTCTCAAGTAATCTAGTGAGACCCTGTTTCCATATAAGAAATAAAATCGGGCTGGGGGTGTAGCCTGGAGGTAGAATGCCTCTGGATTCAGTATGTTTGAAATAAACTTTGAGTTCTAATAAAATTGATTTGTCTAAACATTTTTTGTTAACTATTTAGAGCAGGGGTCCTCAAACTGTGGCCAGAAGATCAAATCCAATCTGCTTGCCTGTTTGTAAATAAAATTTTATTGGACAATATACATGTTTTTTTTTTTTTTTTTTTTGCGGTACTTGGGATTGAACTCGGGCATTCTACCTCCGAGATATACCCTCAGCCCTATTTTTTATTCTTTATTTTGAAACCGAGTCTCACTAAGTTGCAGAGTGCCTCACTAGGTAGCTGAGGCTGGCCGTGAACCCGGATCCTCTGGTCTCAGCCTCCCCAATGCTGGGATTACAAGCGTGCGCCACCACGCCTGGCTACTACATGTTATTTCTTTTTTTTTTTTTGCAGTACTGGGGATTGAACTCAGGGGCGTTCTACCTCTGAGCTATACCCCCAAGCCCTATTTTTTATTCTTTATTTTGAAACCGAGTCTCACTAAGTTGTGGAGTGCCTCACTAGGTAGCTGAGGCTGGCCTCGAACCCGGATCCTCCTGTCTCAGCCTCCCAAATACTGGGATTACAAGCGTGCGCCACCACGCCCGGCATGTTATTTCTTTACATATTATCTGTAGCTGCTTTTGAGCTATAATGATAGAGACCATGTGGCTCACAACCCAATCTGTCCCTTTACAGAAAAATTTTGCTAACCCCTGACTTAGAGAAAAAATATCCTGTATGAAAACATACAGTATCAAAGAAGGAGGTACTGCAATGTTTATGATTTTCTCTAAGATTATAGAATTTGAAGAGTTAAGTATGCTATCAGTAATTGATACAGGCACTTTTTTCCTAGGTTTTAGGTAATCTCTATGGTCTTTCTGGACTTTTAATTTATTTGTAAAAAGTTAAATAAGACTGGCTGACCATGAATTTGTGAACAGTCTTTGGTTTTGAGCCCTTACATCATTTAAGATGCTTTGAGTGCAAATGACAGACAGTTCTGAAACTGGCTTAAACCATGAGGAAATAGCATACACAAGTAGAGTCCAGAGGCTCAAGAATGGCTCAGTAATGACACTAAGACCCATTTTCTTCCAGTTGTGTCCTGTGGCCTTCCCCCATTGGCTTTATACTAAGGCTGCTTTCCCCTTGTCCCAAATTGGCTGTTGCAAGGACTAGCAAGGGCCTGCCCCTTGCTCAGCAGATGTCTTCTCTACCTCAGTGGCCAAGATTGGGGCATATTCTCTAGTTATAGGCCAGGGTAATGTAATTGCCCTTTCTTTTAATTGTTCTCATTAGATCATTTTCCTTAATCATGTACTGAATGTCTTGAATTCTTTCTTACTCCCAACCAAAATCAGATCCAACATTGATCTGTTATACACAATCATACATAATTTAGCATGAACATGTGAGTTCACATCTTCTTGGGCACACAATTTAGTTAAATTATGGAATGAAAAACATTAATTCCTGTTTAAATACTTGACAAACTACATATAGTCCATAGGCTAAACCCAGCCTATTGTCTGTTTTTGTAAATAAAGTTTTATTTGAACATATTCTATCTCAGTGGTGTTACTTATCTATGGCTGGTTTTATTTATTTATTTTTTACAGCAGCAGAATAATTGCAGTAGAGACAGTATGGCCTACAAAACTTAAAATGTTTACCTACCTACCTGGCCCTTTGCAGATCCTTGCTTTAAGGTATCAATCATATATTCAGACAGTTGATATCATGTGCCAAATATTCTTTGCATTTTAGGATGGAAAGATAGGTAAGATACTGAGGAGTTCACAATCTAAAGGGAATATCGATGTGTTGTACTGTAGATCTTAAAGTGTGTGAAGGCTTATTGTATTGGTTTGTGTAAACTGGGATTATGACTCAGTACAATAATGTTCTAAAGAGAGACTTGTGATATGAGTTCTGATATTTCTACTTTTTAAATTTTTTTTTTTTTTTTTTTGCGGTACTGGGGATTGAACTCAGAGGCATTCTACCTCCGAGCTATACCCCCAGCCCTATTTTTTATTCTTTATTTTGAAACCGGGTCTCACTAAGTTGCGGAGTGCCTCACTTAGGTAGCTGAGGCTGGTCGCGAACCCGGATCCTCCGGTCTCAGCCTCCCAAATGCTGGGATTACAAGCGTGTGCCACCACGCCCGGCTTACTTTTTAAATTTTTAAGCTCTTTCTGAAAATTAATAATTTACAGTAAGCTAAGTAGAATAGATATATTTGTCACGAAAACTCCTTAATAAAAGGGAGAATGAGGACAGGAAATCTCAGCCGTGGTCAGCTGATTCAAGAATCCTTAGTTCTTTTAGGAGTGTGTGGGAGGGATGGATTAAATGTTGCTGGCTACCATGAGGACTTTCAGTATTTAAGCTGTTTGTAGGTTCTACACTTAGAAAAACTATATAAACTAGTATGGCAATTAAGCAGCAGTAGTGTACATACCAGAAAGTTGACTGCTTACATCTAGTCAACATGCAGCATGATAGTTATGCTTATTAAATGTATCAAATTATCTGGCCTTTAATTTTACTTTGGTTGTCAGATGTTGGGATTAATGTCATGAGTGTGTGTGTGTGTGTGTGTGTGTGTGTGTGTAGACACACACAGTTTTGGATAAAGATGATAAAGACTTGAATTTGGGAGAACTAATTATGAAATACTTTCTTTTCTATTTAATTTTTTTTTTTTTTTTTAGCACTGGGGATTGAACCCAGGTTCTTATGCAAGAGCTCTACTACTGAGCTATATCCCCAGTCCTCTTTTAAAATTTTCTGAAGCAGAGTCTTGCTGAATTGCCAAGGCTGGCCTCAAACTTTCGATCCTCCTGCCTTAGCCTCTAGAATAGCTGGGATCACAGGAGTGTGCCACCGTGCCCAGTTTAAAGCCTTTTTTTTTTTTTTTCCAATGTTCATGTTTGCTGTCTTTTCTTAATGTTTCTTATTAGACTGGTCATTCATTTTACAACGTTAAAATGAGAGGAAAATATTGCTCTTGACAGAGTCAACAAAAAAATTTATAGTGGTCATTTATGTAACCTAAGTTCAACAGAAGCAACCAACATTTAAAGACTTAATGTGAGACAGGCACCATTCTAGTTTCTCAGAAGAGTTATTGAATATCAGAAAATTAGAAACTTAATGGATTTTTTTGGGGTGTGTGTATATGTGGTACTGGGAATACCACACATACCCAGGGGCATTCTATCTCCAAGCTACACCTCCAGCGCCCCCCTTTCATCTTCATCATCTATCTATTTGTGATACTGGGGATTGAATCCAGGGCCATTCTACCTCTGAGCTATATCCCCAGCCTTATTTTTTATTCTTTATTTTGAAACAGGGTCTCACTAAGTAGATAAGGCTGGCTGTGAACCTGCAATCCTCCTGTCTCAGCCTTCCAAGTACTGGGATTACAAGCATGTGCCACCACACCTAACTATTTTTAATTTTAAAAGGGTTTCACTAGGTTGCTGAAAGTCTTGCTACATTGCTGAGGCTGTTTTTGAACCTGCGAGCCTCCTGTCTCAGCCTGGACATGTTTATGGTAGTAGAACTACAATATAGCTCACTGACTGTATGAGAAATATTGTCTAATTAAGAATTTTTAAAAATTGGTGTTGGGATTGAACCCAGGGGCAATATACTTCTGTTATACATTCCGAGCCCTGTTTTATTTATTTATTTTTATTTGGAAACAGGGTCTTGCTAAGAGCCTTGCTAATTGCTGAGAGCATTGCTAAGATGCTAAGGGCCTCCAACCTCTGATCCTCCTGTTTAAGCCTCGAAAGTACTAGGATTACAGGTGCGAGCCACTACTCCTGACTTGGTCTTATTTTTTTACTAGCAAGATGGAGCTAAAAATTCTCTTTGCTTTATCTAGGGACTGCCCAGCATTACCTATGTGAAAATGCACTATTATTGCTATTAAATTCAGTACTAACACTGGGCTAAATATGCAACAAACATAGTTCTTTGTATTTTAGAGGTTTTAAACCTGGGATATATGAACTTGGGGAAAAAGTTACATCTCTATTTACACATACTCTTCGATTGTGAAGGTAGGCAACAGTAGTATTAGCAGTACCAGAGACAGTACCCATTAGAAATTGCAGATGTTTTTATAATACATTTGTCTAAAGATGACATTTATATTCATCATTATATACAAGTTCAGTTACTAGTAGAGAAACTAGTTTAAAGCATTAATAAAGAAGCACATATATTGCTATAGGATAAATTTGTATTTTTGGTTTCCTTTGCAATTTTATGCATTTATTTTATGTACTTAAGGAAGCAGTTCATAGGCTTCCTTAGAGTACCCCATGTGGGGTAAAAAATAAGCTATTTAAGAATTTCTTTTGTCAAAGTAGTTACCATGACTGACAGAGAGAGTTCTCTTTTTTTTTTTTTTTTTTTTGCGGTTCTGGGGATTGAACTCAGGGGCGTTCTATCTCTGAGCTATACCCCCAGCCCTATTTTTTATTCTTTATTTTGAAACAGGGTCTCACTAAGTTGTGGAGTGCCTCACTAGGTAGCTGAGGCTGGCCGAGAACCCGGATCCTCCTGTCTCAGCCTCCCAAATGCTGGGATTACAAGCGTGTGCCACCACGCCCGGCTAGAGTTCTCTTATTAGTTCAGTTTATACTTATTTTTGTTGTATTCCTTTCCAGACCCCCAGTGGGCTGAGGAGTTCTTTTTGGAAGTTTATAGAGAAGCCACAATTGTATTTAGAGATCATTTGAATCCCAAAAGGCAGAAAACAGCTTGGGGAAAAGGCTATCTTAAAAGTAAAATCAGGCAGCCTGGTATAAGTTATTGAAGCTTCAGTGTAAGCCACCTATGGACTACAGTTAATAACACTTGTTTTACACCTGACAGGTAGGAGGAAGTCTGTTGTGCCTCTGCCTAGTAAGCATGAGGGTGTTTTTCCATTATATAGAGAGGAGGCTGTTTTAGGGTTATCCTCAATTAAAAGACAGAGAAGAGGATGTTTTATATGAATGCTCTGCCTTTAATATGTTTGCACGCATATTCAAATGGGTATTTTTCTAGGAATGGGAGACACGTGGCAGCATCTGTTAAGACAATTTGCTGAATGTGATACTGCTGCAGTTGTGCTTCTTGCTTCTTGGGGAGTCAATGTGGAAAAGAGGTAGGGTAAGAGCACTTTAAGAAATCTAGGAATGAGTCCTAGGTATCTTTCAAAAGAATTTAAATCAGAATACTACAGTGATATATGCGCACCCATGTTTACAGAGTAGCACAGTTCACAATAGCCAAATGGTGGCACCAACTTAGGTGTCCATCAACAGATGAATGGATAAAGAAAATGCAGTATATACATACAATGACATTTTTCTCAGCCATAAAAAAGAACAAAATTATGTCATATGTGAAAACTAGAGAGAAAAAAGGAAAGAAAAGGTATCTCATGAAAATTTAGGAGTGAGAACAGTAAAGTAGAAGGGGCCTGGGATGGAGGAGGAGGGGGAGGTACTGGGAAGAAACAGACCAGATAATATGTGCATATATGAATGTACCATTATGAATCTATCATGTACAATTACAATGCACTAATAAAAATTATTATAAATGTAGGAGTGGGAAGAAGGGAGAGAAAGATTATGAAAATTAAATTTAAGTGAATAAACTTAGAAATTGAAAAGAGTGAGGAGAATGGGATAAATTTTCTCAATAATGTCTTGAGGGAAGAGGAAAAATACAAATATATATATATATATATGTATATATACATGTATATATATATATTTTTTTTTTCTTTTTTGCGGTACTGGGGATTGAACCCAGGGACATTCTACCTCTGAGCTACACCCCCAGTCCTATTTTTTATTTTTTATTTTGAAACAGGGTCTTACTAAGTAGCTGAGGCTGGCTGTGAACCCAGATCCTCCTGTCTCAGCCTCCCAAATACTGGGATTACAAGTGTGACAAATATTTGATATACAAATATATATCTTTAGCATACAGTAGTTTCAGTGTCTTACATATTACTACTATTTAGAGAGGAAAAGAAGACACAGGAAGATGAAGTTAGTTTGAGATTAGAGGTGGAACCTTAGGTGTGTTGTATATAGGTTTCTTGGGTTTTCATATGATTTTTTTGTGTGTGTGTGTGTGGTATTGGGGATTGAACCCAGGGATAGTCTGCCTCTGAGCTACACCCCAGATCTTTGTTTTTGTTGTTGTACTGGGGATTGAACCCAGGGAAGTTTTACCTTTGAACCATACCCTCAGCCCTATTTTATTTTTTAGTTTGAAACAGGGTCTAAGTTGCTTAGAGTCTTGCTACTTGTCAAGGTTGTCCTCGAACCTGTGATCCTCCTGTCTCAGCCTCCCATGTACAGGGATTACAAGCATGCACCATCATGCCCAACTTTATTTTTTGTTTTGAAAGAGTGTCTTACTATATTGCTGAGTCTCCCTATGTTGCTGAGGCTGTCCTCAAACCTGCAAGCCTCCCATCTCAGCTTCTCAAATACTGGGATAATAGGCATGTGCCACCATGCCTGTCTCGTGAAATTTTTATAAATTGTGTATTCTACTAGTATTTCAGTTTTGATTAAATCACTAATATATTCCTAAAGGGACAGATATGAACCACTGAGGCTAAATAATATCATATTATATAGATATTTTAAATAATCACTAAACTGGCCAGAATTTGGGTTTTAACTATATTTATACATAACTTTATTGTAGAAAATTTCAGGTAGAAATTTTGTGCCCATGATAATTTATAAGCTAATGAACTGATACATAGTTTAGTGAACTTTTTTTGTGTGTGTGGTACTGGGGATTGAACTCTACATCCCCAGCCATGTTTTATTTTTTATTTTGAAACAGGTTCTCATTAAGTTGTGGAGGGCCTCAGTAAGTTGCTAAGGCTTGCCTCAAACCTGTGATTCTCCTGTCTCAGTTTCCCAAATACTGGGATTACAGGTGTGCATCACTACTCCCAGCTTAGTGAAATGTTTTTGAAACTCAGGTTTTTTAAATTAGGAATTTAAAAATAAAACCCTGATTAATACTGAGTGCTCAGTTTCTGTATATCCAAATATCTTTTATAACAATACCTGTGTTTTTACATGGTTGTAATAAGTGGCTAGCTACATGTTTTGCCTTTCCACTTAATCTTATATAAATGTTGACACAGTTGTAATATATATATATATATATATATATATATATAAAACCCTCCCCCCCACAACAATAAATCCTGGAGTATCATGTTATCACATAGTTTCCACATTACTTTGCGATTTTAATCATTGACTGTTAATAAGTGTGTTGCTGAGAATATCTTGGTAGAGATTACTTTCATTTATATTTATTTCCTTCAGGGTTTATTCCGGAAGCAGAATTTCTTTTAAAAAAAATTCTGTACTTTGTTATATATTGGCAACCTACTTTCTAGAAATATGGAGTCAATTTGGGGTTCTGCCAGCAGTATTTATCTACTTGTTTACCAACAGTTTCCTCAGTATTGTCACATATAATTAAGTACATGATTAGTAATACCTTAAAGCCATTTTGATTTATAGTTTGTCAGTAGTGAATTAATTTTTTTTAAAGATGTGTTTGTAAAGAGTTTCTCACTTAACTGTTTACTGAGTGAAGTATGTTTTGCATAGCAATTTATGGCTGTTGTATTTTTTTTGTTAATACTTATTTAATTCTACCTATGTAGGGATCTAAAATATGTTTGTTTTTATCATAATCTATATCTTTCAAAATGAGTAGTTTTTTAAAAATTATTAACCTGCTTAGATGTTATTAAATGGTATTGCAGTTATAAGCCTAACTTCAACTTGCTTAGAATACTTTTCATTTTAAGAAAATTTTCTTATAACTGCTCTACATTTTCATTTTGGAAATTTACAGGTTCTAATTTTTAGAGACTCAATATTTTGGAGTATAATTCATGCTTTTTAACGAGAAATTTGATAAATATTCTATGAATGGCTTATTTTTTCAGTGCTGAAGATTAAACCTTGTTCTACCACTGAATTACACTCCAACCTACCACCCCCCTTTTGTGGTACTGGGGATTGAACCCAGGGGCATTCTCCCTCTGAGCTATATCCCCAGCCCTATTTTTTATATTTTACTTGGAAACTTAAGTGCTGAAGACCTCACCAAGTTGCTGAGGCTGGCTGCAAACTGGGAATCCTCCTGTGTCAGCCTCCCAAGTACTGGGATTACAGCCATCTACTACCATGCTCAGCCCTTATTTTCTTTTGGGACAAGGTCTTGCTAAGTTGTTCAGGCTGGTCTGTAACCTGCAAATTCTCCTGCCTTAGCCTCCCCAGTAGCTGGGATCACAGGTATACACTACAGCTTCACCTGCCTTTTTCCTAAGTGGTTTGTGAATAGTTTCCCTAAATATTTTGGTTAGCTGCATTGTATACCAGTGGGATCTACACCATGATTCACTTAACCGAACTCCTAGCATTGCTTATATTCTTTCATTAATAGCACTGTAATTAGCATATTTGTAGTTGAATCATTATACACAATTTGAAATATTTTTCTTTGGTTATATTTCTACAAGCCAAGTCATTTAGCAAATTAGAATAAAGAGGAAGGCAGGCTGGTAGTAGAGCTGTGGATGCTAGGTGTCAAAAGACTTGTAACTCGTCCACTTCTTACCCATGTGACTTAGGACAAGCTACTTTAAGAGTGGACTTTGTTTCCCCAACCATAAAGTAGCTATAATATAGACTATCTTACTTCTTTCCTCTGTTTTTTGTTAGTATAAAATTAAATAATGTATAAGAACATTCAAATGTGAAATAGTGCATAAATACAAGACCTTGTCCCGAGTAGTCACTTTAAGTTCAATTGGTAAATAGAATGGGGAAGACTAACTTTTTTCAATAGCTTAAAATCTTAAATGTTTGAAAATAGACATTTTTAGATGCTTCATTTAGAAGTTGACCATTGACTGTATTTATATTTGTGAAGGCTTTTTTTTTTGTCCCCTCCCACCTTTCTACATAATTTGTATAAATCAAGTAGGCTTGGATATTTTGAAAGCATAATTAGCTTCTGTAAGACTGTGTATGTTGGTCTATGGTATCTTTTATGTCAGCAAAACTCTCTTTTTCTATATAGAGTGAAGTAATTCTAATATTGAAAACTTGGATAAATTATTTCAGTATTCTATAATTTGAGTGCTCTTAGTTTATTCAGTCAGGCATATAATCGCATGTTCACTTTACTCTTCCTTACTGATGGAGGAGCATACCAGCCTTAGGGTTTAGAAAACGGTGTGAAAGACAAGGATGCTTGCTTGAGTACCTGTGGACTTTCACAGGTGTTGTGTGTGTGTGTGGGGGGGGGCGGTGATATGGTAAGGGAATGTTGAATTGAGAAATGAATGTAAAAATTGGCGCAGGAAGAAAAATTCTTAGTACTCTGGTAGAAACAAACCTGAAAAACCTCCATAGTGGTACGTAACACAACTCAGGGCTTGCAAGATTCCCTCATTGGAGGTTGAGGGAATTAGGGGCACGAGTTTTCTATCTAAAATTGTTAACTGTGTAAAGAGACAAGCCACAATAAACTGAAAATAGAATGATTTTAAAGAAAAATAAAATACTATAGAGATGAAAGGATTCAAAACAAATTATTAAATGGCCTGGCATTATTAAAAACAAAACTGAGGACAGGCACTATGGTACATGCCTGTAATCCCAGTACTTGGGAGGCTGACAGAAGGTTCCCAAGTTTGAGGCCAGCTCATGGTAAGTAACTTAGACCATTTCAAAATAAAATAAATAAAAAAGGCTGGGAGTATAGCTCAGGGGTAGAATGCCCTTGGGTTCAATCCCCAGTACCTGCCACCCACAAAACAAAGCAAAAGCAAAAACCTGACATTTTGAAGCCAAGAAAGAATTTCAGGAAATAAAAATAATCATTAATATTTTAAACTAATGGACAGAGAAAACACATTTTAAAAAACTGGAGAGAATTAGTAACTAGAGGAATATTGCTCAAGAGCTCAAGATTATTGAAAAGGTAAAAAAGCAAGCAAAGATTAGAGAACAAAATATCAAATGTGTGTCTAATAGTAGTTGTTGAGTAAAAATAATGGAAAAAAAGAGGCAGTTTGGAATTTGATTAAAAGAATGAATTTTCAGAATGAGGACATTTACCAAATCTTTTTTTTTTTTTGCGGTACTGGGGATTGAACCCAGGGGCATACCTCTGAGTTACACCACAGTCCTATCTTTAGTCTTTATTTTGAAACAGGGTCTCACTGAGTTGCAGAGGGCCTCATTAAGTAGCTGAGGCTGGCTGTGAACCCTTACCTAATCTTGAACAAGATAAATAAAAGGAAATCTGGAGAACATCAAAGAAAAATAAAAATCCTTAAAGGATACTAGAAAGAAAAGGCAGGTTAATGCAAAGGAATGAGATTGACACCGGGCTTCTCATCAGTGCTAACAGATGCCAGAATAAAATAAAATACTATCTTCCAAATGCTGAGGAATTATGGTCAACCAAGAATTCCATATGTAATCAAGTTATTACTTGAAAAATGAACTAGTCACTGGAAAGTTATAACAATTCTAAAACTAGACTCACCAATAACAGCCTAAAAGCATATAAATTAAAAACTGATATATTAAAAGAAATTAACATCTATATTCATAGTTGGAAAAGTTTAATACTTTTCTGTCAAATTGATAGCATAGACTAAAATAAGGAGTAATAGAGAGACTATGGAGAAACATTAAAAACTTGGTCTAAGCTGGGCATACTGATGCACACGTGTAATATCAGTACCTGAGAGGGTAAGACAAGAGAATCACAGGTTTGAGGACAGCTTCAGCAGCTTAGTGAGACCCTCATTAATAGACTCAGTCAAACTAGTGAGACCCTGTTTCAGAATAAGAAATAAAAGAGCTGGAGGTATATCTTGGAGATAGAAAGCGCCTGGGTTCAATCTCCAGTACCCAGCCCCCCCACACCACTAATTCCACAAAACACCTTGGTTTAGCTTGATATAACTTACCAGATGCATACAATACAATTTTTTGTTTATATTTGAAATAATTACAAAAAGAAATGGACCATGTACTAAACAAAAAATGACTTAATCATTTAAGTGTAGAACAATAAACTTATAAAATTTCAGCATTCTACATTTGAAAACTTTAAACAACAAAACCCCTAGCAAAACATTTCTTAGCACTGAATAAAAATCATGATTGGAAATAAACATTAGAGTTGAAAAATAATGAAAGAACTACATATAAAAACCTAAGCCACTAAAGTGATACTTAGAAAAACAATATAGTTTCAAATATAACTCAAAGGTTTTTTTTCTCAAAATATTCTTTAGGAAAGGAGATTTTTATTTGTGCTCCTAGAACATATTATTACCTGATACTGTCTTCACTTGACCACTAAAGTTTTACTTAAGAAAGTTACATTGATGCAGGACATAGTGGTGCATACCTGTAATCCCAGTATTTAAAAAGCTGGAACAGGAGAATTGTTAGTTCAAGGCCAGCCTCAGAAACTTGGAGAAACCCTGTCTTAAAAATAAAATATAAACCGGGTGTGGTGGCGCACGCTTGTAATCCCAGCATTTGGGAGGCTGAGACCTGAGAATCCGGGTTCTCGGCCAGCCTCAGCTACCTAGTGAGGCACTCCGCAACTTAGTGAGAC
>PVLC010002198.1:62273-93697 GCA_004027655.1 Graphiurus murinus | reverse complement strand
TAAAAGATATTCCTACAGTACAAATGGGGAGAAAAAGGTCTGTGTATAGTCATGGTTTTGGATTAAACTTTGAGTGATCCCATAATACATTGACTCAAAAAAGTGAATGTAGTTTGGCAAACTGTGATTCAAAAAGTTGCCAAAGTGTTGATATAGTCACACTGCATGTGTGAGGAGTCTGAATTAATCTGTTCTGTGAAATATGAGAAGAAACAAATAGTAGTAGATCTATTTTATAGATCATGTTCTTAACATTTTAACATACTAATATATACTATAAATGCATATTTATTTTCACATTTAAATGATAAAAGTTATTTTAAAATATTCTCACTGGCAAATTAGGGAGACTACTTTATATATGCAGTTGTCTTATATACATACGTAGGTTATGATCTTAACACATAGATTAGTAAAGAAAAAGTAGAAATTAACTTTGGTAAACTTTCAATTTCAGTGAATAGGAAAAGAGTAAAGCCAAAGCAACTAGTGAGAAGAAGAAAATGAGGAAAATTAAAAAAAAAAGAAAAAGAAACAAGGTCAGTGAAACTAAAAATGATTTTTAAAATCAAGAATCAAAGGAAACATGGCAAGATAAAGCAAGCAGAATTAGCATTCATATTAGGAATGAAAAGAGGGTCATAATTTCAGATATAGTAGATACAAAAATCATGAGAGAATACTATGAATAGCTTTCCGAAAATAGATAATTCATCCAGCCTTGAAGAAAAGCAGATTTGGCGTTGGAGTGGGGATGAAAGTTTCTTGGCCCTGTCATGTTTGAGATAACCTTTTAGATGTTGAGCAAGCCAAGATAGCCAAGGAAGTCTGGAGATAGAGATTTGGGGATTACTAGCTAATAAATTATGTATAAAGTAGGTGAATTTGGAGGCTGTTTCAATTACAACCTGAGAAGAAAAGATCTGAACTAAGTGAAGGAACTGAGGATGAAAAGAGGATGTAGATAAATTGGATGAAAATACATTTAGGTCATAAAAGTAGGGGGATGTAGATAGGGAATAGGATAGGAAAAAGGAAGTGAGGGATATATGCTTCCAGCTGAATTTCATCACCTAGTGACTCAAATTAAAAAAAAAAAAAATCATCTCAGTAGAAAGTTCTCTCCATAAAGGTTAATTGGCACATGCTTGAATACAATTTAGGGAAATAACCCTATTTCAGTGTGTAGATAGCAAAGTTTTTTTGGCAGAGATACTACCTAATTAAGTAGAGCACTTCTCACTGCAGGTTTTACAGGGTTTTTTTTTTTTTTTGACAACTAATAATTAAGAATTTTAAATCTTTTGGTAGATTTGTAAGGAAGGGAAACTCAATTTTGTTAGATGTTTCTTAGTAAGAACATTTGCCCTAAGACTAAGATGGTTTTCCTTGATTAAGATTTGTTGCCTTAGGGGGAGAAGATAGAATTTACCATTGGTCTTAAGGGTAATTAAATTTCAGTGAAGGCCTCTAGCTTGCTGGTGAATAGCATGCAGATGGTAGTGTGCAGAGCTATGGCTGTTTTATACACTTTAAGTGAGTAACTTAACGTGCATTTTTCTCTATTTGGATTTTCGTACTTTCAAGAAGAGAAACACTTGTTTTTTAGAAAAAGATTTTTGTAGATTACATTAATCAGAATTTCCTTTTGTTAGCTGGGTGTGGTGATGCATGCATATAATCCCAGTACTTGGGAGGCTGAGATAAGAGGATCACAGGTTCACCACCAGTGTCAGCAATTTAGGCCCTTCACAACTTAGTGAGATTCTGTTTCAAAATAAAAAAATAAAATACTGTTGGGGATATATCTCAGAGGTAGCCTCTGGGTTCAATCCCCAGTACCACAAATAAACAACAACAAAAAAGAATTTCCTTTTGTCTATGAGAGTACAGAAAACAGATTGAAAATTATTCTTGACTCAGTTATGAATCTATCTGTTCTCACTTTCACTGTCCTTTTCTCTATTAGGCTGGGTCCAGGGATGAACCAGATGCACATTGAGGGAGGCAGCATTTGGACCTTTAGCAGTCATGTTTCCTTGCTGTGTTTTCTGTAATTAAACTTTTACATCAGTGTGCTCTATGCTATGCTATTTGAGATGTATGGTATTTTAAATATTAGTTTTCAGTCTTTTTAGGAAATGTAAATTGCTAGTAGAAGACATTGAAAATGAGAATAAACAAAAAGAATTGTTACTTTTAGCCCACATTTTAAAATGCTTTAGTTTTTATTTTATCTGTACAAGTTATAGTTAAAAATAAAAATATTTACATAATAAATTATTCTTTTTCTTTAACAGAAAGTGACAATAGAATTTATAGAAGTCAAGAATTTTTAAAGCAAGTAATAAAAAGAGAACGAAAATGCCGAAGCCAGTAAGTATATTTTATTACTTTTGATACTGCTAATATCTCATTAAGTAGTAAGTTTTTTTCTTTTTTTTTTTTTAACAAGGCAAAGTATGGGAGAGATGTTGGAAGAAAAATGCACTGCTGTTATTGCTGCTGATTTTAGATTAGTGTGGTAACAGTGGAGTATTATATGGGCAGTGGAGAAGAGCTATGGGGACATTGCGGTTAAGATTAAAATGCATGGGTTTTGTGGCCAAACTAATTTGGTTTTCTGCCTTCTAATCTGGGTGGCCTGTTAATTTAGTTCAGTCGATCCAGTTCTTAATTTCTTCTATAAAATGAGGAAATAGTTAACTTACTTAGTGTGATGAGATTAGAAGAATGAGACACATTCAATGCTTAATAAAATGATAACTTATTAAGAGAAAATACTGAGTGGTCAAGAAGACCCATGCATATTAATTTTGTCATAATTCTAGTTTTGGTGCTAGTGATATGATGTTAGTTTTAGATTTATATGCCTGTTGTGATCATTTTAGGCTATATGGCTCTTCTTGACTAAGGTTTATTCTTTTGTTTTAGGATAATTGCTCCTTTCTTTATCTAACAGAATAACCCCTCCCCCCAGTAATGTTTCTTTTGATCAATTATCTTTGTAAAGGAAATTGTTTTAGACTTTTCTGGCATAATTATAACACTTTGGAATGACTTTAAAGACTCAGCAGGTAACAGAGTACATCATTGCTAGAAAAGGATAAAGAGAAATAAAGGCATAAGGATCAGGAAGTAAGGATCTGCAGTACCACCTACACAATAGATAGAAAGTAAAATTTTCCATTTATAGATAACATAATTATTTATGTAGACAGTCTCATGGAAGCTATAAAACAACTATTAGAACTATTAACTGAATTTAGTAAGATTGTCAGATACAAGGTTATATATTAAAAAATCAAATTATTTTAAAAAAATTTACTAGCAGTGAACCTGGGCATTATGGCACATGCCTGTAATCCTAGTACATAGGAGGCTGAGATGGGAGGATCACAGATTTGAGGCCAGCACATGTAACTAAGAAGTGAGATACTATTTCAAAGTACAAACTAAAACAGGGCTGGGGATGTAGCTTAGCAGTAGAATGTCCCGGGGGATGGATGGATGGATATATATATATATAAACTTTGCTCTCTCTCTCTCTCTCTCTATATATATATATGTATGTATATACACACACACATATATATAGCAAAGTTTGAAATAATAGCATGAAGCAAAATACTTCGGAATAAATGTACAGGTTCTACCAGATCGCTATACTGAAAACTTGCTCTAAGAAATTAAAAGATTTAAATATATGGAGAAATAGACTATTTATAGACTTGTTTATAAAATATTAAGATGTCATTTCTCTCCAGATGTATTGGAAGATTTAACACAGATTCATTGAGTTGAGTCCCAGCTGACTTTGGGCAGGCAAAACTAACAAAATTGCTAAAGCTTCTCTCTCTCTCTTCTCTTTTTTTTTTGAATCAAGGGGTATTCTACCTCTGAGCTACACCCCCAGCCCTGTTTTAGTTTTTATTTTGAAACAGGTTCTCACAAAGTTTCTGAGGGCCTCCCTAAGTTACTAAGGCGGGGGTCCTCCTGTCAGTCTTCCAAGTACTGGGATTATAGGCATGGACCACCATGTGCCTCACTATCTAAAGCAGTTTTTTTTTTTAAAAAAAAAACTAAAGTTGGGAAATGTACACACCTGAATTTCAAGATTTACTTTCAAGTTCTTAAAGTAAGACATTATGGTATGGGTAAAAAGATAGATAATAGGATCAGAGGAATAGAAATACACCTGTATACATGTAATCATTAGATTTTTGGCAAAAGTATTACATGATTTAATGGGGAGTTTGAATTCTTCTCAACAAATGCTGATGGAACAAAGTTACCTATAAAGAAAAACATGAAAATTGACTCTTGTCTCACAATTTACACCAAAATTAACTCTAAATGGATCATAGACCTAAATGCAAAAGCTTGAACTGTAAAACTTTGAGAAGAAAATATGGGAAAAAGTATTGTGACCTTTTGGATAGGCAATAATTTCTTAGATAATAACCAGAAAGTCTACTGTGAGATGGCAACAAGAAAATAGAAAGCAAGATAGAAAAGGAGAAAAGAATTGCAATATAAAGTCCTTTTACTGTTCAGAAAGATAACTCGGTCTTCCTTAAAATGAGCAAAATTTTTGAACAGGGACTTCATAAAAACAACAACAAAAGACGGTATTAATAGCCAGTAAACACAAAAAGACCCTAATTTTTTTTTTTTTTTCCCAGTACTGGGAATTGAACCCAGGGGCATTCTACCTCTGAGCCACACCCCTAGCCCTATTTTTCATTTTTTTAAAATTTTTTTATTTTTTTTATTTTGAAACCGGATCTCACTAAGTTGCGGAGTGCCTCACTAGGTAGCTGAGGCTGGCCATGAACCCGGATCCTCCGGTTTCTGCCTCCCAAATGCTGGGATTACAAGCGTGCGCCACCACGCCCGGCTCCTAAATGTTTTTAGTTATCAGAGAAATACAGATTAAAACTATAGTCAGATACCACTTTATACTCATTAAAAGAGCAATAATTAAAGACATATCAAATGTAAATAAAAGTGAAGAACATTTGTAACCCTAATGTATTTCTAGGAGGAATGTGAAAGTTTACACCTAATTTGGAAAACTCTTTGCTAGGATAATGAAGTGGAGAACATTTATTTATTGTTATCTAGAGTAAAGAGTCAAATTTGTATATACAGAAGGATATTAGTTATGTGTGTTTTGAATGCATTAAAAATTCTGGAAGAAGAGGGACTCCAGATAATGGTTTAGAAACTCTCCCCTTGAGCAAGAGAGGTGGTCTAGGGGAAGGGTGGAGGAGGGAGAATCAATGAAGGAATCACTTCCATCAACATCATGTCCATATGTGAGAATACCAATGACAATCTCAATGCCCTGTAAAGGGAAAGGGGGAGTGGGGAGGGAGCCGGAGAAAAGCCCAATAGGTGATGTATGTGTATGTCACTATCACTCTGAAATATGTTATGATGTGAGATTACAGTGCACTAATAAAAGTTTTTAAAAATTCACGAAGAAAATATCTTAATATATTAATAGTCAGTTATTCTTTTTCCTTAAGCTTTTTAGTTCAGAATATAGCCAACCCTTAGCCGGGTGTGGTGGCGCATGCTTGTAATCCCAGCATTCGGGAGGCTAAGACCAGAGGATCCGGGTTCATGGCCAGCCCCAGCTACCTAGTAAGGCATTCTGCAGCTTAGTGAGACCCTGTTTCAAAATAAAGAATAAAAAATAAGGCTGGGGGTGTAGTTCGGAGGTAGAATGCCCCTGAGTTAAATCCCCAGTACTGCAGAAAAAAAATATATATATAGCCAACACTTTTTTCCCTACTCAACCTAATAAATGAAAGCTCTTTTTTTTTTTTTTAATTTTCAAAATGCAAAGCTTGGAGAATGTCCATTTGGTTTCTGTTTTATGCAGATCCTCTTGGCCCAACTTCATACTACTTAGTAGCTATATAACCATGGTGAAGTTGCAACTTCTGTAAACCTAATTTTTTAATTGTAAAGTGGATTCAATAACTTTAAAGAATTGCTATTAGGATCAAATGGAAAAAAAGGTTTTAAAAGCTCTTGTAAGCTGGACATGGTGGCACATGCTTGCAATCTCAGTATTTGGGAGGCTGAGACAAGAAGATCATAGGTTTGTGGCCAACCTCAGCAACTTAGTGACACACTGTTTCAAAAAATAAAAAAAAGGCTGTAACACACACACACACACACACACACACACACACACGCATGCGCTCTTACAACACTATAGCACTTTATAAATACCATATTTATCAGCGTTTTTTATTTTACAATGTTATTTATATTAACATGTAATAGGTTTGTTCAAGTGAAGTTAATAAAGACCCTAAAAATTTTGTCAGCTTTAATTTTAAAGTGTTAAATATTGATATATATACACATGCACATATGCATAATGCATGCATACACATATGTATGTAAGTATAATGTACATATAATGTAAATGAAAACTTTTTGAGTGGTTAGTTATTTTTTTTTTAATTTTTTTTTTTTGGTAGTACTGGGGATTGAACCCAGGGGCATTCTACCTCAAACCATGCTCCCAGCCTGATTTTATTTTTTATTTTGTTGAAATAGGCTCTCACTAAGTCAACTGAGGGATTTGCTCAGTTGTTGAGGCTGGCCTTGAACCTGCAATCCTCCTGTTTCAGCCTCCCAAGTATTGGAATTATAGGTATATACCACTATGCCTAGCTAGGATCCTGAGCCCCAAAAGTTTGAGAACTTCTAGTCTAGCCTTCTAGGAATAATACTATTTATAGTTGAAGTTGCTAACTGTCTTGTCTGGGTTCAGCCAGCAGGGGGCATAAGAATGCCCACTGTTTTATCCTTACTTAGGTGCAGGAGTAATCTGCATCTCTAATGTTTTTGTTTTTTGTGGTATCAGGGATTGAATCCAGAGGTATTTTATGTCAGAGCTATACCTCCAGCCCTTTTTATATTTTTTGTTTTGAAACAGGTTTTTGCTAGGTTGCTGAGAGTCTTCTAAATTTCTGAGGTTGGTCTAGAGCCTGCAATCCTCTGGTCTCAGCCTCCCAAGTAATAGTGGCTGTATGTCACCATGCTCAGCTCTAATGCTTGTTTTGTTGGTGAGAACTTAGTCACATAGGCATACCTAGTTCCAAGAGATACTATAGCCCAGTGACTATATACCCAACTATGATTCTAATAGATTTTGGTGGTCAGCAAGCAAGCATTATCTGCCATAACCATACAGTTAGTTTAAAGGAGAAAATCATGATACACTTGGAAAGGGCATTAAATTGTTAAAATTGAACAAACACTTAGGATTTAAAAAATAACCAACATCTCTTAAGCTCAGCTTAGAAGGAAACCTGCAGGAAAAGCTGTTCTAAATGTGTTAATAGTGGAAACATTTTATTTAAAATCAGGAATAAGAGATAGGTAGGTATTATTGCTGCTGCTGCTCAGTATTGAACAGGAACACCTGCCTTATGTACAGAAAACAAGTCATAAGCTTAAGGACTGAAAAAAGTATTTGAAAATACTAAGATAGTTTATATTGGGGTTGCAAGTTATGGCCCACAAGCCAGTTCTATTAGCCAACACCTGCTTTTGCACTGCCGTGAAGGAAAAATGATTTTTGCATTTTCAGTGGTTTAAAGAATATTTCATAACATATGAAAATTATATGAAATTCAGATTTCAGTGTCTGTAATGAAGTTTTATTGGAACATAGGATGCTCATTTGTTTTTTTTAAATCTATGGTTGCTTTGTTTCTGTATGGTAGAGTTGAGTGAATGCAACAGAGACTGTATGATGTGCAAAGTCAAAATATTACTGTTCAGCCCTTTACATAAAAAGCTTGCCAATGCCTGGTTTATATAAACACAAAGACTTACAGATTCAGCTGGGCATGGTAGTGCACACCTCTAATCCCAGTACTTGGGAGACTGAGACAGGAGGATCCTAGAGGCTAGCCTCAGCAACTTAGTGAGACCTTGTTTCAAAATAAAAAATAAAATACGGCTGAGGGTATAGCTCAGAGGTAGAATGACCCCAGGTTCAATCCCCAAAGCCATATACACATACACAAATTACAGACTCATTGTAACAATTGACTAGGAAACTAATAGGATCAATATAAAATCAGTCGCATTCCTACAGAATTAAAAACAAAACAATTTGGAAAAATATTTTATTAGATTCACAATCCTGTATTTGAAACTCTTGAAGTGAAATACCTGAAGCTAGATGAGTTTCAGAGTTTAGGATTTTTAAGATTTCAGAGAGGTGAATATACATTATGTGCATGTCATTATATCAGGAAAATTTTATCAGTTTTATGGCTTACCTTAATAAAAGTTGAATATTCATGTTAAATGGGATAAATTAATTCATCATGAGTGATAGTCTCACATTGCTTCATGTCATTTTTTTGCTCAAAATTAAAACTTCAGTTTTTAATTCTTTTTGGATGTCAAAATTACTAGGGATTAGGGATTATGGATCCATATACAGGAGCTACAAAAATCATAATTATCTCAGGGGAAAGTAACAAATGATAACTTTGATTTTTACGGAGAAAATTATAAGCAGTCTCTTTCAATAAAGACATTAACAAAACATTAAAGAAGTCTTAAATCAGTGTACACAGAGAACTATAGCTCTGGGTAGAAAGAATCAATATTGAAAAGATGTCAGTTCTTACCTACAGGAGACTGCTGAGCATAGTTCCAGTTCTAAGTCATAATGGGGTTTTTGAGAAGCTTACAATTTTATATGGAGCCAGGAACAAAAATAGCCAAGTAGCCAAAGCAGTTCTAAAGGATAATGAAGGGAAACTTAACCCTACCAGAAAATCAAGACTTACTTGAATTTATAATAATTAAGACAGTCTGCAATTAATGGAATAGTTAAATTGACCAGTGGAACATAGTCAGATCCATAGATATACAGACATTTGACTTGTGGCAGAGCAATCTCCGGGAAGTAAATAAACTAATTATGTTGGGATTTTTAAAATCTCCATATTATTATCGATGTGGGGATTAAAAGTGAAATTGGCCCTCCTTATCATAAGCAGAAATCACTGGAGGCAAATTATAATTTTTTTTAATATGGTACTGGGGATTTAACCCAGGGGCATTCTACCTCTGGGTTACACACTCAGCTCTATTTTATTTTTAGTTTGAAATGGTTTTGCTAGGTTGATGAAAGTCTCACTACTTGCTGAGGCTGTCCTTGAATCTGCATTTCTCCTGTGTCAGCCTCCCAAGTACTGAGTTTGCAAGCATGTGCCACCATGCTTGGTTGAAAAACAAATTTTAAGATGCATGATAGAAAACGTAAGGATATCTTTGTGACTCCAAAGTAGGAAAAGATTTCTTAAATGTAGCAAAAAAATTGATATCTGTATTTAAAACATTAATTCAAAATTAAAATTAAGAGTATGTGTTTATTATAAAGAAGGACTCCATAAAGAGGAGAAGAGAAATCAAGAATATTCCTGCAGCTATTCAAAATACTGGGAGACTTTTTGACACAAATAACTGACAAAAGATTAGTATCTAGAATATAAAAAGACCTCCTGTCTCAGCCTCCCAAGTATTGGGATTATATGCCTGGCTAGGGTAGTAATTTTTAAGAGTATAAAGGATCCTGAGCCCCAAAAGTTTGAGAATGTCTAGCCTAGCCTTTAAGGTATTATTATACTATTTATAGTTGAAGTTGCTGTCTTGTCTGGGTTCAGCCAGCAGGAAGCAAGAATAAAGTACATAAAACATAAGAATGCCCACTGTTTTATGCTTAGGTGCAGCAGTTGTCTGCATCTCTAATGTTTATGTTTTTGTTTTTTTGTGGTATCAGGGATTGATTCCAGAGGTATTTTACCTCAAAGCTATACCCCCCAGCCCTTTTTATATTTTTTGTTTTGAAACAGGTTTTCGCTAGGTTGCTGAGAGTCTTCTAAATTGCCGAGCCTGTACTCCTAGTACTTCGAAGACTGAGACAGGAGGATGGCAGGTTTGAAGCCATTTTCACCAACTTAGTGAGATCCTATTTCCAAATAAAAAATAAAATTGGGAGTGTAACTTGGAGGTAGCATACCCCTGGATTCAATCCCAGTGCCACACACACAAAAATAGTTGTAAATCAGATAAAATAATTTTATCATGTCTACTACTTTCCTAATGATTTTCTGTTTTTCTTTTCTTTTCTTTTTTTTTTTTTTTTTTTTAACAGATCAATGTAAGAGTAACTACAATGGATGCTGAACTGGAATTTGCCATCCAGCCCAATACAACGGGCAAACAACTTTTTGACCAGGTTCATTTAACCACATGAAGCATGGAACTTTTGACATCATAATGTGGATGCTATTGCATGTCTATGTTTTCTTATGCCTTAATTGATAATCCATTGATGTAGCACTTAGAATTTTTCACAGTACCTATTCTGATATTTTGAATAACTGCAGGAATATTCTTGATTTCTCTTCTCCTCTTCTCTGCTCTTCTCTTTCCTCCATTCCTCCTTCCCTTCCTCCCTTCTTTTTTGCAGTACTGGGAATTGAACCCAGACAGAGCACTCTAGCACTGAGCTATGTCCCCAGGCACCCCCCCCCCTCTTATTTTACTTTTTGATGCAGGGTCTCACTGTGTTGCCCAGGCTGGCCTTGAATTTGCCATGTTTTGCTTTAGCTTCTTGGGTTGTTGGGATTATAGGCATAAGCCACTCTACCTGGCTCTTTATTCTTTCTCATTCCTACATTTGTGGGATAGTACTTTTTTAAAAATTTAATTTTTTTAAGTTCATACATAAAAACATAATTGCTTATAATGGAATGTCTCAATACATACATACCTTGTATACTGTTTAAATCAGGCTAAACATAACATACCTATTTCCTCAAACATTTATCATTTCTTCTTGGTGAAAACATTTAAAAATTTTTTCTAGCTTTTTAAAATGTACAATATTGTTTGTAGTTACCTTTCTGTGCAATAGCACACAAAAGGTCTTACTCCTGTTTTACTATAACTTAGTGCCCATTGATCAGTGTTTCCCCATTTCTTTCTCCACTCTACTCTCCCAGCTTCTAGTAACCATCATTTTTCTCTTTACTTGTACAAGATCAACATTTTTATGTGTTATGTATGTGTGAGATCATGCAGTACTTGTCTTTCTGTATCTGACTAGTTTCACTTAACATAATGATCTCCAGTTCTATCCATGTTGTCACAGGATGGGACTTTCAAAAATAATAATTAGCAGGTATTTACTTAACATTTTCTATGAAAATTATTGTAATGGTGGTTAAAAGGAATTCAGGCATTTTACATACTCCTTGAGTGGAGGAGGTGGAGATCCTAGACAGTGGACAGCAAGAATGAAGGATAGGGAATTATATGCTGTAAGGTGCCTTCTAACACAGTTTGGTGTCATAGACTCATGATGTGCTAGGCAGAGGTAAGGACATGGAGTCACATAAGTCATATTAAGGACTACTGATATGTTATCTGTAGTCACCTTACTGTACAACAACACACCAGAAGCTCTTACTCCTGTCTAACTGTAACTTAGTATTCATTGACCAACCTTTCTCCATTCCTCTCTCCTTATTGATCTTGTCATCCCCACCGCCCCTCCCCGGCATTTAGTCATATATGGAGCCTTCTTTTAGAAGGGGAAAAGACAGTGCTTGGAAACCACTTCCAGAGATTTGATTTAATAGTTTGAGCTTACTCTTAACTATTAATATTCTAAAATTTAAGCTCCCTGGGTAATGCTATATTATAATATGTCATCAAGTTTTTCTGAGAAAACAAACAGATTGGTGCCCAGAGGTTAAGTAAGAATGTCATATATCTTACATGACATGATACTTAGAGGAGGGTAACTTTTACACAAGAACAAGAATCCAATAGTCTGTGGGCAGATGGACTTGATCTTAAAGAATGAGTGTTTAGCATTACAATAATAAAAAACAGATTATCTTGGTTTTATTAGATGCCATTATATCACATATTGATCTAAAATCTGATGACATAAAATTTTAAATCCTGGAAAGAATTTTTTGATCAGATATTAATGATCTTTAAAGCCTCAATAAGGTCTTTTTGGAAGACGACGTGTGTGTGTGTGTGTCTATGCATGAGCATATTTTTAAAACAAAATCAAACTGGATGTGCTGACACATGCCTGTAATCCCATTACTTGGTAGGCTGAGATAGGAGGTTTGTAGGTTCAAGGCCAGCAGAACACGGTAACTTAGTGAGCCCTGTCAAAATAAAAAATAGGACTGGGAGTTTAGCTCGGAGGTAAAACGCCCCTCTGTTCAATCCCCAGTACCATACATAAATCACAAGCAGCTATGTACCTTGCAAATTATTACCTGCTTCTGTTGATTCTTCTGGGCTTCCTGTTTGCAAATCAACCGGTCTATCTTATTTGAATAAAAATACTGAATGGATTAGCATTTGTTCTACTTCGTAGAAAATTGAAATGTTATATATAGTAAGCAGAATGTTTATGACAGCCAGAAACTAATCAACATGTGAACCTTTTTGGTATTAGATATTTAGAATTAAAATATTTGTTAAGTAGAATTACTTTCATTTGGATACTAGTGGGAATGAAACCTCATTTATTATAGTGCAGTAATTTGAAGGGTTTAAAAGTATGGCCTCTAAAACTACACTGCCTGTAGTAGTCACTGCTCTAGCTGTTTAACTTTAGACAAATTAATCTCTTTGCCTTATTTTTCTCATTTGTACAATTAGGATGAATGATAACATTATACACTCAGAGGGTTGTTGTGAGAATGAAATGAGACTCCATGTAAAGTGTGCAGAACAGTATTTGGTAGTTTTATGTACACACACACACACACACACACGTTGTAAATGATGGTCTAGATGAGTCTTATTATCTGTAATAGGATCCTTTTAGTGATTTTCTAGTCATTGTTCTGTTAATAGTTTCCCATGAGCCCAGATATAAGAATCTAAAAGTAGGCTTTACTTTGGGTATAAGAAGTGTGTGGAATGAGCTGGCAGATATGTAGCATAGTCCCACTTTTGATTGTGATGTTAGATTCAGGCTAGCTGCTGTGCGTTAGGGGTGCTTATATTAAGCATATAAACCTTTGGTTTGCTTCTTGCTGACTATTCTTTTACGAGCTTCCTCATCCAGCTTCTACTTGAGGAGTTAATATTCACATGCCTGAAGGAAGTACCCAAGAAAATCTATTAGTGTGCAAAAAATGTTTATATTTTTATCTTTCCTTTTCTAAGTTCTTTTAAATTTGCTTCATAGTTTATTAACATGATAGCATATGCTTTATACTTATACTTCTATTGCAGTTATGGGCCAGTGTTTTTGTTTTGTTTTTTGGTACTGGAGTTTGAACTCAGGGACATTCTACCACTGAGCTTATATAGCCAGCTCTTTTTGTTTTCTAATTTTGAGACAGGGTCTTGCTAAATTGCCCAGGCTGGCCTTGAACTTGTGATCTGCCTGCCTCAGTCTCTAGAGTTGCTGGGATTATAGGTGTGCACCACTGCACCCAGCTATACCCAACATTTTTCACTATAAAATATGTGATCCACTGAGGAGATGGTACCTATTGGGGAATTTCACAGCTAAACTCTTTGGATCCTCCTGGTATTTGTTGTGGTAGACTTAAAGTCAGTTACTATACCTTGTGCCCCTATGACGTATGCCTCTTTTACTTAGCCAGCATTGTGGATCTCACAAAACATGGGGGCAAAAGCTAAGGATGGCTACATGAGGCCACTTCTCTCTGCTGCTTTTGGCCTGTACCTTTTCTGTAGCTCTGCTAGGGCAACCTCTTTTTTGCTCAAGTTAAATTATTTGGGATATCCTTTTGTCTGTATTAAATTTTACATTGTTGGCCACAGGGCAGCTTTTGCATTATTAATATGAATCTTTTTATTCTATCTTCTCTAAAAATCTGTTTTTTATAGTAACCTTAATTATTATTATCTAAAATATTTTAGCCTTAAATATTTAAAAATATTCTTTATATGTAACATTTCAATGAAATTTTTCAGGTGAGAAAAAGTAACTTGAAGGATTCAATTTGTTATCTTGAAGCCAAAAACCTGGAGTATTTCTGCATTATTTAACAAAAAATAGGAACATTTATCATTTAAGAGCTGATTTTTATGTAGATAATAGAGATTTATTCACAGAAGGCTTATTAGTTGAACTCGACCTTGAAGAATAAATTATTTAACAGGTGATAAAAGTACAGAAGAAACATTCTAAGCAGAGGGGAAAAAGCATGAGCAAAGATATAAGAAGGGTGAAGTTTTTGTTATGGTTTCCTGCTCAGTGAAGGTAGAACATGTCAGAGTCTCTTTAAACCCCCAAATGATAGTTTGCCCTGAATACAGATAGGATACTTATAAGCATAAATTGAAATAGGAATGCAGGATTATGACAGCTGTATGTTTATTCTCCAGACTTGTTATTTGTTGAAGTTGTGACGGGAGATAAGGAAAAGAAGATATAAAAAAGTGAATTAAGTAAGATTCAAGTGACACAACAAAACTGAGTATAAAAAACCTGAATTAGAGTTTTCAGATGTGTTTCTTAAATATGTTAAGTTTTTCCTTAGGAAACACTTTTTCTATGTCAAAGGAATATACCTGTACTTATGTAGTTTTGTTCTTTTGTAGTGTCTAGTGTTACCTAGTTACAATACTGAACTGAATTGATTTTTTTTTTTCTTTTTTTAGGTGGTGAAAACAGTTGGTCTGCGTGAGGTCTGGTTTTTTGGGCTGCAGTATGTAGACAGCAAAGGTTATTCTACATGGCTTAAACTAAATAAAAAGGTAAAATGTGTATGGTAAAATCAAGCCAGTAATTATGTTAATTCAAAATTGTCATGAATTTGTGTTGGAAAAGCAAAGGATCTGATTCTGAGCACCCTTTCATATATCTCTATAAATTACTACAAGGTATAATGTCTTCCAATTGAGTTACGCACCAAGAAGTTTTGTCTTACGTCTTCAAAAAAAACACATGCTCATATTTCCTATTTCAAAACTTAGTACATAAGAAATATTGTAATGCAGGTGTAATACTGTGTAACTGCTTGGATCTTGATTTGAACATCTGCAGGATAAGCATCTTGAGAATATGAAGAGGCTGTCATGGTGGTGTATGCCTATAATCTCAGTACTTGGGAGGCTGAGACAGGAGGACCACGGGTTTGAAGCCAGCTTCAACAACTTAGTGAGACCCTGTTTCAAAATAAAACGGCTGGAGGTATAGCTTGGAGGTGGAATGCCACTGGGTTCAATCTTTAGTACCACCATCCAAAAAAAAGTTAATATGAAGAAAAATTTTCAATTTAGTTATTATATGGGCTCTCTAAGTTATAGGCAGCTTTTATAAGTGAATATAGAATCATTTTCTCACATATATTTGTTTTCACATTTAGAATCTTACATAGTATTACTTGTAGATTTAGAATCTTTTATTTCACTTCCCACTTTCTTCCAAAAAGAACAAGAACGTGATGTGATTGGATTCTGTTATTGTGAATTTAAGATTTTTATTGATTATACTCGAAATTACCGTTCCAGGTGACTCAGCAAGATGTTAAAAAAGAGAATCCTTTACAGTTCAAGTTTAGAGCCAAATTTTTTCCTGAAGATGTTTCTGAGGAATTAATTCAAGAAATAACCCAGAGACTTTTCTTCTTGCAAGTTAAAGAAGCCATCTTAAATGATGAAATATATTGCCCACCAGAAACTGCAGTACTTTTGGCTTCCTATGCTGTCCAAGCCAAGTATGGAGACTATAATAAAGAGGTTCATAAACCAGGCTACCTGGCTAATGATAGACTCTTACCCCAGCGGTAAGTGAAACTTGCCTTTATGTTATATACATTGAAATTTTTATAGAAGTTTGTCATTTTTTTTTTTAAGATTTTTAAGTTGCCAGCTGTATCAGAGAATATATGTTTAAAAGTCATGTAAGCCTCATGTGGCAGCACATGGCTCTAATCTCAGTACTGAGATGGGAGGGTTACAGATTTGAGACCAGCCTCAGCAACCTAGCAAGACTGTCAGAAGCCTAGTAAGACCCTATTTCAAAACAAAAAAAAGGACTGGGCTTGTAGCTTGGAGGAGTTCAATCCCCAGTACCCCTCCCCCCAGAAATAAAGCCATGACTTTGCCACCGTACGATTTATGTGCTCTACAGTTGCTTAAAGTTGATCATCTGCTCATTTGCATGGGATGTACAGTAAAAGGCGGCTGTGTTGATTGGGACTTAAGGGAAAGATGTAAACTGTTACTGCTTAATAAAAACTAATGCAGACATATCAGTGTTTAATAAATGCTTTGGGGAATGTTTTCCATAGAATTAATTTTTTAAAACCTTTTGAAAAGGCTTTTTAAACTAGATTTTCAGACTTCTAGGCTAGTGCTCTGTTCTAATCTGCAGTGTAGTGCTGCCTCTGTAAGTTATTTTATTTTATTTTTTTGCGGTACTGGGGATGGAACCTGGAAGGATTCTACCTCTGAGCTACAGCCCTAGCCCTATTTTTTATTCTTTATTTTGAAACAGGGTCTTATTAAGTTGCGGAGGGCCTCACTAAGCAGCTGAGGCTAGCCTCGAACCCGGATCATCCAGTCTCAGCCTCCCGAATGCTGGGATTACAAGCATGCACCACCACGCCCAGCTCTGTAAATTATTTTAAACTCGTATAAGAAAAAAATTATTAGAAGTGAACTAGGTTTTGAGTACTCATTCTGCCTTTTGCTAGTTACATGATAGTAGGCGTATAACCTAAAATCACTGAGCAGGTGTATAACCTAAAATCACTGAGCTGCAATATCTAAATTGGCAAAATGGAAATAATTGTTCTTTTCTGCCTTCCTTGCAGTTTGTGGATATAATTCATGAACCATGTGGTTTACAGTTTTAATTGTGAAGTGTAATACAAGTATTATTTGGTGGTGGTATTTATGAAATCTATAAATAAAATACCAAATGGTATGTTTAAATATCTCAGTTCTTAATTTTGTTAGCACACATGTTCCCAGGATTATAAAGTACATTGAGATTTTTCTTTTAGAAAAACCTGGAGAGAGGTTTTTACCATTCTTAATACAAATTCTTGAATTTTAAAATTTCTGTGTAAATGAAAAACAGTATGTTGTTATTGACTTAAGATTTCAGTTTTATACTACTTCTCCAAAGTATTGAAGCTTTTTTATAAGCATAGGTACTAAATATGAAGAAAGACAAAACTACTTTATGTCCACTTTTACTAATTTCCTCTTATAGGCATTTACATTTATTTTTGGCTAATGTATTATCTGTTGATATATGCTTTATAATAAGTATAGTAGCTTTAAAATTTGATTAGGTGTTATAATGTTATGCGTGCGTGTGCATGTGCGAGTGTGCGTGTGTGTGTGGTACTAGGGATTGAACCCTGGGCCGTTCTTTATCTAAGATCCCTCCTACCCCCCCCGCTCTTATTATTTTTTGTTTTGAAACAGGGTGTAGCTAGGTTGCTGAGAGTCTCCCTATGTTGCTGAAGCTATCCTTGAACCTGTAGTCCTCTTGCCTCAGTCTCTCGAGAACTGGGATTAAAGGCATGCACCACTACACCTGGCTTGCCTTTTAATAGCAATAATGCAAATTGTTCACCAAGAGAGTCAAGAATGTCTAAGCCTATTTACGCTGGTCTTAGTGTTTCCTATTGCTATAACAGTTCTGGAGGCTCCCAAGATCAGATTGCCAAATCTGGTTAGCTTCTGGTAGAGACCTCATTGCAGAAAAGTGGAAGGGAAAAAGGCTTGTGCAGAAGAGAGGAGGGGCTAGAGGCTTTCCTTATAGTAACTTACTCTTTGAAGAACTAATCCAGTCTCCAGAGAAAGGCATTAGTCCTTGTTTAAGTCCCTATCGCCTATCAACACTGTTATATTGGGGACCAGTCCTCAGCATAAGTTTTGGTGAGGACAACATGTAGCAATGTTCTTCTGGTTTTGATAGGTATTCCAGTCTAAAACCCTTTGTCTCAATTTTTTTTTTTTTTTTTTTCTTTATTTGAGGTGGTCCTGTCTATGCTGATCTCAAACTCTTGGGCTCAAGTGATCCTCCTGCCTTGGCCTTCTGAGTGCTGAGACTATAGGAGCACACTAATACACTTGGCTGTCTCATATTTCTTAAGCAGTGAATTGAGTTATTAATGACTAATATATCAGAATCTATTTCAGGTGTGTGTGTGTGTGAGAGAGACAGACAGACAGACAGACATTCTGGGGGTTGAACCCAGGGGCATTCTACCTTTGATCTACACACCCAGCCCTATTTCGCTTTTTATTTTAAAACAGGATCTTACTAGGTTGCCAAGAGTATGCTTAGTTGCTGAGGCTGGCCTTGAATCTGTGATCCTCTTTTCTCAGCCTTCTAAGTACTGGGATTTATAGGCAAGTGCCAACATGCCCGGTCGAAAGAATTAGTTTATTTTTCTTTCTTTTTTTTTGGTACTGGGGTTTGAAACCAGGGGCATTAAAGTTAATGAATGTGGATAGTTCTTAAAAGAAGTTTGCCTCTAAAAAAGAAAAAAAAATATATTCTCTAGTGATAGGGAGGTATGGCTTTCTAGATTTGTTCCTCAGAAAAGGGGGGGGGGATGATTATTGTATTTCATTTATACATTCTACAAAATTTTGAGTCCTTCTTTAGAGCTGGCATTCGGCATGTAATAATGAACAATTGATTGCATTAGGTTAGGCATTCAAGGGTAATTTCATGCTTCCTGGTAAGCCCAGAGGTCAGAAAGTGAGAGAAAATATACAGACAAGGAAAATAGGGAGATGTAAGTACTCTGATGAGGAAATCAAAACTCTTCTCTCCAGAAGCAAGAACTTGAAAGAGGATGGATATGTAGAGAAAGAAGCAGTTGTAATAACATAATGGTCAGATTCCATTGAGGAGTCCACTCTCAGTTGTACATAACTTATCCACTGCCCATAGATCCCTGAGTTACCTGCAAAATTTTTACATAGTAAACAGCTTTTGCTATCAGAATAGGATATAAAGATTTAGCAATTTTAAAAAAGTGGATAATTATATAACAGAATAAAAATCATAATCTATATTGTGCGTAGCAGGTAAATTAGCATGTTGACTTTGCTGATTGGTGTTAAAATATTAATAGAAAATAAGTAGCCAGGCATGGTGGTACGCACTTAAAATTCCAGTACTTGGGAGGCTGACACAAGAGGATCACAGGTTCAGTAATTTAGTGAGGGTCTATTCCCAGTGCACCCCCGCCCCCTACCACAAAAGAATGCTTGTTTATGTTTGAAAAATGAATGGAAAGATACAAAAGAAACTAATAAGTTATTTGAGGGGTATTGGGGAGATATGACTTTTCAGTGTATCTTTTTTTTTTGGTGGAGGGTATTCCAGATTGAATCCGGGGGGGTCTATCTCTGGGCAACATTCCCAGCCCTGTTTATTTTTAATTTTTGAAACAAGGTCCTGCCAGGTTGCTAAGGCTGGCCTTGAACTTGTGATCTTCTTATCTCAGCCCAAGTACTGGGGTTATAGGCATGCACCACTTTGCCTGGTGTACAATAGCTACTTTTAAAGCATGTGTCATTTAAAATAACTTAAGCTATCTAGAAATGTTTTATTTTGAGATCATTGTGTATTCAGATATAGATATAAAAATTAATAACAGAGAAATCTCATGTATCTTTCTCCCAGCCTTTCCTAATTGGGAATATCTTGTACAATTCTAGTACATTGTAGCAAATGAGATACTGCAGCTGACACACAATCCACTCACTTTATTCAGATTTCTTCATTTTTACATACTCTTATTTGTGTATGTATTTAGTTCTGTGCAGTTTTATAATGTGTATTGATTTGTATGACAGCTACCACAGTCAAGTTATTGAAAGAATTCTAGAATTTTAAAAGAATATTGATTTTGAATCATGAACTCATTACAATAGATTTCCTTTTCTTTTAGTGTTTTGGAACAACACAAACTTACAAAAGAACAGTGGGAAGAAAGAATACAGAACTGGCATGAAGAACATAGAGGAATGCTAAGGTATTTGGGTGACTATTTTGTATTTTCTTTCCAAATTATTTTTATTTCATTTTTAAATTTTTAACATTACACCAAATTATTCCCCCCCCTCCAAATCATTTCACTTATATATATATATAAGAAGTACTAAATTTTAATCCAAGTTTTGCAGCTTTAGTTTGATGTTTAGATACTTTTTCCTTAAGTATATTACATTTAGTTTTATTCCAACAGGGAAGATTCGATGATGGAATACTTGAAGATTGCACAAGATCTAGAAATGTATGGTGTCAACTATTTTGAAATAAAAAATAAAAAGGGTACTGAGTTGTGGCTAGGCGTTGATGCTTTGGGTCTGAATATTTATGAGCATGATGACAAGTAAGTCAATTAGTTGCATAGTGAGCTAATCATTCAGTGGTGTAAATGGCTTTCCACCTGTGTTCTGATTGTAAAAGTCATTTCTTGCATACCCTTGCTTCTTTCATTTTCACATTAAAAAGTTAATGCCACATTGACTTTTAGATACTGTATTTCCATTTTCTTATCACCTTACAGTTTTAGGCTTCTACTTCTCAGCGTATTTATCAAACAGATGAATTACTTTTACTTGATATGTTTTTAAAAAAATCTCTTGTGAGTTATGTCTTATCAGACAAAATATATTCCTTCAATAGGTTAAGAATAATTCATTAAGTGCTTAACAAGTAGGTTGAAATTGAAGTTAACAGATATAAGAAATAAACTGGGAGAATGAAATAAACAAATGTATGTTTTTCTGGCTTTTGGAACACATTTTAAAAAAAATATTTTTGGGCACTGATCGAATATCCCTCTATTAAGCATAGTGAATAGTGTGATTATATTTTGAAATTGACCCCCCTTTTTCAAATTTTTTTTAAGTAGCAGTGTTACAAATAGGTAGAGATTGTTGCTATTAGAAGCCTGAATGTCTTTTGGCCAGTGTAGTTTTTACATTCAATTCTTATTCTTGTGATTAGGACAACAGTGGTCCTTTTGATAGAGAGTCTGAAACAGTAAAATATATGAAAAAGCAGAAACAAAACTACTTATTCCAATCTGGTTCCCTATATCTTTGTGGGTGTAGGGTGGTAAAAAGGGTCAACTGTTGTACAGTCTTAGAATTTGGATTTATCCAATCACATACCATTAAATTAATTTTTTTTAGGTATACTGAAAATTCGGTTTTTAGTATATTCATATATCTGAACATTTTTAATTTAAACAAAGGAAATACTTTTTAATATTTAGTAATTTATATACATAGTCCACATAAGAAGTTATAAAGGTCTTATTCCTTCTTCCTTCTTAAACATTTAAGTTGATAGTTGTAGTAGTTTGAGACCAAACACAATAAAAGCTAAGTAGAACTAGTGCAAATTACAAGAGGCTTAGTTCTAGAGTATAGTTACCAGACAGTTTGTTCTAGGTAACTTTGGGAAAATAGCTATAATGCTTTGGGTTCATGATAACCTTTATGCACTCTTGAATGTTTATTATGTGATTTAATATATCAAAGATAATGTCAACTGTATGTTATAAATAAGTTAATATACTTTGAAAACCTGGAACTCAATACTGATCATTAAAGGGATATTCTCACTTTTAGGTTAACACCTAAAATTGGCTTTCCCTGGAGTGAAATCAGAAATATTTCATTTAATGACAAAAAATTTGTTATAAAGCCAATTGACAAAAAGGCACCTGTAAGTAGTACTTATATATTTTATTTATTCTTTAAATTTCTGCTACTTTCCTATGATGTCACTTGAATGGCATTGATCTTTTATTGACTTGCTTCTGAGGAACATTCTTTTTCCATAGTTTACCTTTCCCAGTGATGAAATAACAGATTTTATTAAAAATATGAGATATTATTTTATGTTATAAATCTTTTGTTTTAGCAGATTCATGGATGAAGTTGGTAATATTTATTAGGAAGTGATTGAAAACAACCACCATTCCTAAGAGGCAATTTAAAAAATGTTTGGTGGCTAGAATATAGTAGAGTTGTTTTACATTATGAACTGTGTATTTTTATAATTTGGAAGCTTGGACCTTATATGTGTGTGTGTGTGTGTGTGTGTGTGTGTGTGTGTGTGTGTAGTGCTGGGGATTGAACCCAGAGGCATTCTACCTCCAGTCTGCACCCCTAGCCTCTGTGTGTGTGTGTGTGTGTGTGTGTGTGTGTGTGTGTGTAGGTGTAGTCCTGGGGATTGAACCCAGAGGCATTCTACCTCCAGTCTACACCCCCAGCCCTATTTTTTATTCTTTACTTTGAAACAATGTCTCAGTAATTTGCAGAGGGCCTCACAAAGTAGCAGAGGCTGGACATTGACCTGTTACCCTCCTGTCTCAGCCTCCCCAGTATAACAAGCATATGCCACTACATGCGGCTTGGATCTTTTTATTAGATTTTTAAAATTTCTCTAGTGTCAAGTATACTCAAGTATTCTATCTCTGTTAGTTATTGAAAAAAAAAGACACAGAGAACATTTCTAAGTTAAAAAATCACCATGAATAGGCTGGGTGTGGTGGCGCACACTTGTAATCCCAGTATTTGGGAGGCTGAGACCAGAGGATCTGGGTTCGTGGCCAGCCTCAGCTACTTAGTGAGGCTTTCCGCAACTTAGTGAGACCTTGTTTCAAAATAAAGAATAAAAAAAACAGGACTGGGGGTGTATCTCAGGTAGAATGCCCCTGGGTTCAATCCTCAGTACCACAAAAAAAAAGCCATGAACAAAGACCTATTTTGATAATAATGGCAAAAGGCAAAATAAATACTTCATCCTGAAGTGTAAGGAACAGATGCTCATAGTTAATTTGGAAAAGAAAAGAATAAATGACATTTAATATATTGAGAGGATAAGATACTAACCTCTCTACAAAACTGGTAAAATATGAAGTGGCAAGGAAAATGGAAGTGTGTCATACAAGTAGGAGTTAGGAAATGTAATGATCTCTAAGCTATACGTTATATGACATTGGAATTCATACCTCATGTTGAAACTTAGTATATTGTTGTGACAGACACTATCCTTGAAGAAGATTTTAAATTCAGAATGTTTTATGTACAGGATTTTGTTTTTTATGCACCTCGTCTGAGAATCAATAAGAGGATTTTGGCTTTATGTATGGGAAACCATGAACTATATATGCGACGAAGGAAGCCTGATACTATTGAGGTACAACAGATGAAGGCTCAGGCTAGGGAGGAGAAACATCAGAAGCAGTTGGAAAGGTATGAATGTATAGCCTTTCACTTCTAATTGATAGGAGTAGGCTGTCTAAAACTTTAGACTGCTCACTTTCATTAATGTACTCTAATTTTAGAGTTTTACGTTATTTTCATTAGAGTATTATCACTATCCTTTTTAAAAATGAGTATGTGTAGCCGGGCGTGGTGGCGCACGCTTGTAATCCCAGCATTTGGGAGGCTGAGACCGGAGGATCCGGGTTCGCGGCCAGCCTCAGCTACCTAGTGAGGCACTCTGCAACTTAGTGAGACTCGGTTTCAAAATAAAGAATAAAAAATAGGGCTGGGGGTGTAGCCCGGAGGTAGAATGCCCCTGAGTTCAATCCCCAGTACCGGAAAAAAAAAAAAAAAAAAAAGAGTATGTGTAACTTTCGAGGTAGAAATCTTTGACAGAAAATAGGTATTCATGACTTTTATAAAGATGTGTTTTTCTTTTATTGTGCATGCTTTTCACTGATAGACATTATTTTAAACAGAGTGGTTTGAAGTTTTCCAATTTGTTTTGCCTGTGCTGCTTCTTAATTTTTCAGGGCAAGAGTATGCTGACTATTTAACTTTGTAATAGTATTGGTGCTATCCTAGAACTCACCTGAAGTCACTGTGTAAGACAGGTTAATACCAACAGTTCCTGCCAAAGGCACTGATCTTTTTTATTGTATTTCTCTTAGCCTTGAAAAAGATAACATTAAATATATTAAAATTGAGAATTTTTGTAGTGGAATGATACTGAATAAAATCCTTATTGACCGTGGAACCAGATCACTGAGTCTAGCAACATAATTCCCAAATCTGATGTAGATTAAATTTTTAAAGCATAGTATAAATTAGAGACCAAGCTAAAGTTAACCTTTATTGAGGAAATCTTTATAGAAAAACATGATCACCTTAGAAATAGAGGTCTTAAAAAAAACAAAACCTAAAATTGAGATCTAAACATTTATATTCTAAACATGTTAGAAATAACATGATTTCTCTAGTAATTAAATAGCTCCTCTACCAGATAATCACTTTGCTGTTATACTTCTAATATTTGTACTTAATGATTTTTTTCTTAAGTATTCTAGATTTATAACTTAGATTTTTACTCATTTTATTAATATTAATTTAAATTGTCTGCCTTAGAGAATCTAACTTAGAAAAGTTAATTTCCTAATATTTTTAAATATGAGCATGAAAAAATTCCAGTAGTTCCTGGTCCTACTAGAAAAGATACTAAATTGAACTGTTGCTGTAGGCTCTGTTCTTGTTTACTGCTGTCATATGCTTTTAGATTACATTGTGGTTGTAGTCTTTCTTTAAAGAAGTATTCCATATTGGGTTTTATTTTTTATACATTCTTCTCATTTTTAAAAAATCATCTCTTTAAAGCTTTTACTCTCTCTTTAAGATCTATCATGAGTTAAGTGAAAAGTTACTTTATGTGCATTTCGTATATCTCATGCTCACCACTCTACATGTTTAATTGTTCTGTCCTGCTCTCCATAAAGTTGATATATTATTTGCTTTATTTGTATGTTCCTATTCTTAACACATAGGAGTGCTACATGGCTGTTTATAGTTTGTTTCATAGTACGTAGTATGTTTAATTAGTACCATTTGATGATGGTGCTACATTCTACTCTAAAGCCTAAAAGGAAATGGAAGACTTTAGTTTCTTTTTTGGCACAACAGTCCATCTTTCTCCTCTTGGATACATATTTATTTTATTTGTTTTTGTGTGGTGTTGGGGATTGAACCCAGGGGCATTCTACCTCCGAGCTATATCCCCAGCCCTATTTTTTATTCTTTATTTTGAAACAAGGTCTCCCTAAGTTGCCTCACTAAGTAAGCTTGAGGCTGGAGGCAAACCTGGATCCTTCTGTCTCAGCCTCCCAAGTACTGGGATTATAAACGTGCATCACCACACCCAGCTTGGGATACATTTTATAACTTTTCGTTAGTAAGCATTGACTGCTTTATACACAATAGGAATTCAGTAACTCTTTATTATTCTAGTCACCTAGTGATAGGCAGTCTTTCAGAAATGACATGCCAAGTTTTCATTTATTCCCTGCTTTATAGGTCAGAGAAAGAAATGGCAGCCATATATGTGGAAACAATTTTGGTCAAGCTGACTGGCAAACTAACTAGCAGACATACTAGCCTGTGCTGCTAGACTATTAGGCAAGAGCAATAGAGGAGAAAATGAAGCAAAGCGGCCTCTTGGTCTACAATACCTTGGTATATGTGGCCATATTTTCTCCCCATGATTCTGATAACTTTGCTTTTATTGTCAATGTAAATAACCTTATCTTTAGTCTTTGCTCTTGAGCTACTTGCATTCAAACCAAATTATGGCTCATTCTGTAATTCCTGAAAATAATTTTATATGGCTAAAATGGTTACCAAATTTAAAAACAGCTTTGAATTTTTAATTTGAAATCAGATAATGTGACAGTTGTAGGTTAGCTATGGGAGATTCTATGTCACGGCTGGCAACCTTTATCACTAGATATAATTAGTGTCATACAAAGAATATAGGCTCTGAAACTAAGTAGATGTCATTTTGAGTCCTCTTCCAACATTTGTTTCATGAGTATCTTGAGCCTATGTTTCTTTGCTTTTAATGTGAAAATAATATTTTTACCTTCAAGAGTTTGTGTAAAAACTACTGACAAATCTAGGCATTTAGCAAAATACTTGGTTTTATTAAATAGTAGGTTTTATAGTAATTCTTAATATATTAATACATAGTTCAAGTTGAATGTAAGTTTAAAATTCACTTAGGAAAACATTATTGGGCCTGTTTGATATTCTTTGAAAAGTATTCTAAAGTATATTTTTCATGTTAATAGAGAATTTGTAATTTTTTTGTTATGTTTGTCTTTGAAATAGAACTAGTCAAAATAAGTATTTCCAAATCCAAACTTTGAACAAAATAGCTAAGTCTGTAGTTGGGAGAATTACAAGAAACTTCATAGAGAAAGCAGTCTTGACCGAAGCTTGGTTAGAGGATGGAGAAGACATAATCAGAAAAGAAAGCCAGCACAAACAAATATGTCAAAATAATATGCGTGGCATGCCTAGGAACCAGTGAGTGGACCAAATTAGTCCTCCCAAGTAAACAGTGTCCAGGAAGAAGCACAATATTGCATTAAGGAGACCAGATACCTCTAAAACCTCGGTATCACTAAGTTATGTGGAGAGTTGAAGGCATATCTATATTAGTTGAATGAAGTGTTGGCTGATGATGGCTATAGTCAGGAGAGATGAGAGACATGAACCTCACAAGAATGTAGCAAAGTAAACTGCAAAATGTTTTACATACTACAATTGGGTTAAATGTCTGCTGCATACTTATTCCATTTTTCAATAGGAAGGTAATTTTTGCCCTCACCTTCTTGCCAGGTTCATCTCCCTCCCTTGACTTATCTTTTTCACCTGCATCTCTATAAAGAAGAACAAATGAAACACCAACAGGGAAAAGCTAAATAAAATCACGTGTGCCAGAGCTGGACCTAAAAGGTTCTGAGTGAATGGACTGTGATTGTAGCCTTGAAATTATGAGCTAGGGTTTGCACTGTGCGTCCTCAAAACGTGTCTTGGGGCCTTGGGGAAGCAAAAAGGAAGGGGGTTGTCTTGGAGACCTGTGACAGCACTGAGAATGGCTGCAGAAGTTGGGGTGGGCTGACCAGTCAGCATCCTCTGGTGGCAGATGGTGTGATGTGGAAAGAGTACTTGACTGGATTAGCAATTCCTTGAAAATTCGGTGTGCATTCGCTTTCATGGACGGCCTGATGTTTCAGCTATCTACAGAGCATAGAAGAGACAAGCAGGACCCCGGGGGGCCACCAGACTCTTCCTTTGACGAAGGACACAGGAAAACTCCAATATTCCTTTCATCTTCTTTTATTCAGATCTTCTAGAGAGGTAGAAGCCCCCAGCTCCTTAATTCTCTGTATATGCTTTGTAGATTGAAATTGGGAGAAAGGTGAGGATGCTTCTGAGTGACCCAAGTCCCAGCGTATGGTTACTGGCTCTTTCTCCTAAATGTTGAGAATGTGCTTTACAGGGAAGCCCAGAACCAAAGTGAATCTCCTTTTGCATGAATGAGCCCCAGGCCCTTAGTTCTTAAGTAGTGTGAGAATTTATTAAACCAGCAGGAGTTGTAGGGATCCTTAAACTCTATGTATTGGCTTGGTGTAGCAGGAGGTCAGCATCGGCCTGCTCTTGCTGACTTGTGATGATTCTGTTTGATTCAGAGTTGAACTCTTCCTCTTTTGGGGGCAGATGGATGTCTAGGTTCTGTAGGAATTTTAAAATTTAGGTTTATAGAGTAAGGAAAAAATACTTTGATAGTAAGACCTTATCAGAGACTGGAAGTGTGGTTTTGTGCCCGAATTTCAGAATTGGCACTAGATGGCAGTGATGTCTTTTTGTGGAACGTTAAAGATGTGTTAGACATGAAATCACAATTTCTTTAATGAAGAAAAGAAAGTGTTCTCATTGAACTAGTGATTTGAATATGGATTAAAGTTGCTAAGTAATACATTTTCCCATCTGGATTTTATTCATTTTTTTGTTTTTGGTCTCCAACATTGAGTCTGACCCATGATAGGCTCTTGGTAGATATTTGATGAATGAATTTGACTATATTCAAAAGAAGCAGTCAGTTGTATATCATGGTGCACACCTGTAATCCCTTACTTAGGAAGCTAGCAAATCACAGATTTGAGACCAGCCTCAGCAACTTAGTAACACCCCGTTTCAAAATAAAAAAAATAAATAAAATGGGGCTGGGTGTGTAGCTCAGAAGTAGAATGTCCCTAGGTTCAATCCCCAGTACCACAAATAGAAAAGAAAATATAAAAATAAAATAAAAAATAAATAAGATAAAAGTCTCCTCAGACCCTTGGCAGATGCAGGTAATGATGCAGCCACTCTTTCCCACCAGGCTTTGATGATATTTTTTTAATAGCATAAGACATCTGTCATTCTAATCAAATTGTCAAGGAGATAAAACTAATTTGTCATCTTGAATCTAGGCATAAATGGGTACTTCCCTAGAAATCAAATTTGGATTAATTAACTGTAAGAGTGTGTGTGTGTGTGTGTGTGTGTGTGTGTGTGTGTGTGTGTAGATTGAACTCAGGGGCATTCTACCTCTGTACACTCCAGCATTTTTATTTGTTATTTTGAAACAGAGTCTCACTAGGTTGGTGAGAGTCTCGCTAGGTTGCTGGAGTTGGCCTTAAACCTCTGATCCTCCTGTCTCAGCCTCCCAAGTACTGGGATTATAGGTGTGCACTACCACGCCCAGCTGCATTAATTTATTTTTAATGATAGAAAATTGTTTCCCTCCCAGGCTACTTTTATAGGATAGTCCTATGTTTTTAACTATGCCATATTTTTAACACAAGTGAATATAATGAAAGATGTTAAAATATGCTGTAGTTTCTTCTTAGCTGAGTCAGAATTAGCACTTAGGTTTCACACAAATAATATTTCTATTAATTTGTAACTTAAAAATTGCAATTCCCTCTAAGGGCACAACTGGAGAATGAAAAGAAGAAAAGAGAAATAGCAGAAAAGGAAAAAGAAAGAATAGAACGTGAAAAGGAAGAGCTAATGGAACGTCTAAGGCAAATTGAAGAACAGACCATAAAAGCCCAAAAAGGTAAAAGTCTCTTTTTGACAATGAATTCAGAATCATTGTTCTACTATCAGAAAGGACAGTTTCATTTAATTGCCAAATTAATACTTACTGGTAATCACATCATATAATTTGTGTGTGGGGGGGAGGTACTGGGGATTGAACTCAGGGGCATTATACCCCCAGCCTTGTTTTAATTTTTTATTGTGAAATCGTGTGTCGCTAAGTTTGCTTAGGGCCTCGATAAGTTGCTGAGGCTGGCCTTGAACCTGTGATCCTCCTGTCTCAGCTTCCCAAGTACTGAGATTACCACCATGCCTGGCTCATCATATACATTCAACTAAGGCATAGTTGGTTCTACAGTGCTCGTGTTCTCTCGTTTCTTTAATCACACAAATATTTTTCATGTACACGCATATAAATTGTAAATAACTATATGTATATTAATCTATACCTCTTTTCAGGGTTCCATAAATAAAATCACTTATTTAGTACTTTAAACAAAGCCTTCACAACATTTAACCAAAAGTAAGCAAGGAATCAAAACTGACTACTAGAGTAAATTACTTCATCACCAAGGAAGACTATAAGAGAGGGAGAAAGAAACTATAACAATTAGGAAACAAATTACATATGGCTGGAGTGAATGGATTACATTCTACAATTAAAAGAGTCTATTAAAATAAGATCCAACTCTGTTGCTTACTCACCTCCAATGACACAGACTGAAAGTAAAGAGATATTTTATACACATGGAAGCCAAAAGAAAGGAGTGGCCATATTAATATCAGATGAAATAGACTTTAAACGAAAACCATTAAAAAGAGATGAGAAAGGTCATTATGTAATAATAAAGGTGTTAGTTCAACAAGAGCAAATAACAATTCCAAATATATATGTACTCAATAAAAATAACACAAATTTATAAAGCAAGTTAATAGACCTAAAAGAAGAGACTCCAATACAACAATAGTTGGGGACTCCAATACAACAGTAGTTGGGGACTTCAACTTCAATGGACAGATCATCCAGATAGAAAATCAACAAAGAAATAGCAGTTAACATTGCATCCCAGACCAAAGGGACCTAATAGACAATTACAGAACATTCTGTCCAACAGCCACAGATTACAAGTTTTCTGATAGTGTATAATCTAGAAGTGAACAAATTCCTAGACATACCTTATCAAGACTAAATCATAAAGAAATAGAAAACCTAAACAGACCAGTAACAAATAATGAGATTGAATCAGCAGTAAAAACCCTCCCACCAAAGAAAAGCCCAGGACCAGATGGCTTCACTGCTGAATTGTGTCAAACATTAAAGAACAACTGATACCAATTCTGTTTTTCCAAAAAATAGAATTCTTTCAGACACAAATCTGTAAGCACAGAATTATCCAATACTAAGATAAGGACACAACAAAAAATTAAAGGCCAATATCCTTCATGAACATAGATGCCAAAGTCCTCAACAGCATACTATTAAACCAAATCCAACAGCACATTAAAAAGATGATTCAACGTAACTCAAGGAAGGTGCATCCCAGGCATGCAAGAATGGTTCAGTGTATGCAAGTCAATAAAAGTGATAAACTGAATCAACAGAATGAAGGACAAAAACCAAATGGTAATCGTAATGTATTTTAAAAAGCATTTGATAAAATCCAGCATTGCTTCAAAATAAAAATGTCACACAAATTAGGCATGTAAGGAACATACCTTAACATAATAAAGGTCATTTATAGTAAGTGGAAGGGGGTAGAAAGTTTGATTGGTGGGTACTAAGATACAGTTATCTAGGAGCAGGAAGCTCTGGGGTATTGTTGCATAGTGGTGACTAGATAACCATTAATGTACTGTATGTTTTTAAAAAACTAGAATGAAGGGTTTGAACGTTTTCACCACAGAGAATTGATAAATGTTTAAGAAGATATACTTAACCTGATTTAAACATTATACAACGTATACAAATACTGAACATTGCATGGTACCCCATTAGCACAACTTTTAGGTTTTTATGTGTCAGTTAAGAATAAAAAGCCTTTAAAAACAAAATAAGTAATCCTAGGATTTAGGTATGCAGATATCTAGTATATTTTTCATCTTTATAGTCACATAGCCTTTTATAGAATTTTTTTTTTTTTTTTTTTTTCGGTACTGGGGATTGAACTCAGGGGCATTCTACCTCCGAGCTATACCCCCAGCCCTATTTTTTATTCTTTATTTTGAAACCGGGTCTCCCTAAGTTGCGGAGTGCCTCACTAAGTAGCTGAGGCTGGCCGTGAACCCGGATCCTCCTGTCTCAGCCTCCTGAATGCTGGGATTACAAGCGTGTGCCACCATACCCGGCTTCCTTTTATAAAATTTTAATATTATTAGAATAATATATCTTATAAAGCCAGGCATGGTGGTGCATGCTTGTAATCCTAGTACTTGGGAGGCTGAGA